>PPJN03000049.1:0-47891 GCA_003705795.3 Blastobotrys americanus
ACAGCGAGCCAGCCAAGAGAACATTTTCTTAACATTGGGTACCATTTTACTGTGATGGAGCGCCATCAAGTATCCGAATGATTACTGGTTTTACTATTTAATTAATATTTGTTCCTACACGCTGAATTGCTAGAGGACTAATCACAAAACAAAACAAAACAAGATTTTATGTACAAACGCTATTCTGGAGGATCTTTCAACAGCTCCTATGCTTATGCCTTCACATACCTTTCCGTTCACCTTTTCTTAAGTCTGCTTCTGTGTATGCTGTTCTTTTCTGGCCTCTCGAACCTCTGGCACCATATCGTAAGATGCAATAATATTCTGCGCATAAGGATTCTCAGATCCTTCCAAAGTTTTGAGTCGCTCTATTCGGAACTTGCGTAGTCTATTCTTAGGTAACATTCCTAATACTGCCTTTCTTAATAATTCTCCACCTCCTCGACGGTCATAAACTTCTTTCATCGTTTGAACCTTTAGATTACCAGGCCGTCCACTGTGCCGATAATATTTCTTATGCTCCATCTTGTTTCCGGTAGTATAAATATGCTGGCAATTCGAGACAACGATATAGTCTCCACAATCGGTTGAAGGATGATAAATTGGCTTATGCTTTCCCATTAAGACGCCTGCGATTGAGGTAGCCAGACGACCTAAAGTTCGAGGATCTCTAGCGACATCCACATGATGCCAGCTACGGGCGTAGGCGAGTCCAGTCTGTATAAATTGTTAGTAAAAAGCTCAAGAAAAATCCATTCACAACCTGATCAAGAGGTTGTAACATCAGTATTATCAATCAATACATACCCTTCCAAGGTACTGTGACATGTTTTGTGTGTCTAAATTACAAGATCTCTAGCGTGAGTAACAAATCGAGGTAGCGGAAATTTCGGCCATTGAAAAATTCCCCATCCCAACCCTAGCCCTAATTAACACGTGACCTGTCATGTGAACATCAATATGATTCAAAGATCTGATTAAGTATATTCAGATTTATGGGTGAAGAATGCATTCTCAATATATTTTGACTCTAATTATGTCGTGATTTGGCCTATTTATTCTCATTCTTACATACAAGTACTCTCAATTAGCCAGTTCACGCATCTTCAGGAACATGTTCCCAGAAAGCTTTGCCTTCGGTGGTCTCCTTGATCACATCATTTCTAATTAAGAAGTCTCCGAAATGCTCACCATCCTTGCGCTCTAAGGCCCATTGCTTAAACAATGGCTTCAAAATCGCAAGGATCTCATCTTCCTTAAGAGAAGATTTATACAGCTTGTTCAGACGTTGTCCATGATATCCTCCACCAAGCATTAGGTTATACGCTCCATAAGCTTTGCCGACCAAAGCCACTTCTGCCACCCACGGTCTAGCACAACCATTCGGACAGCCAGTCATTCTCATCACTACACTGTCATGACGTAGACCATACTCCTCTAATGCGGATTCAAGTTTCGACACCAGCTCAGGAAGATAACGTTCAGATTCTGCCATTGCAAGACCACAAGTAGGGAATGCTACACAAGCAGCAGATGATAGACGAAGTCCAGAAAACGCAACGTTGTCTAATTTATACTTCTTGAGTAGGGTCTTTACCTTGTCCAAATACTCATCAGTAACATTACTGATAAGGATGTGCTGGTTAGCAGTAAGCCTGAACTCTCCATTGAATTGTTTAAGAAGCTTTGCAACCTGACGTAATCCACTCTTGAACTGCAGTTCTGGGGTATCCTCAACTCGGCCATTTTCCACAAAGGTAGTGAAATGATGGAATCCCTTCTCATCAGTGACCCAACCAAAGGAATCCAAGTTTGATTGGAATTCGTATGGTCGCCCAGATTCAAACTTGTATCCTAAAAGTTTCTCTACTTCCTTTCTGAACCGATCAACTGTCATATCATCAATGGTATACTTCAATCGAGCATGCTTTCGGTTAGTTCGATCACCATTGTCTCTCTGAACAAGCATGATCTTCTCACAAGTTTCAACAATCTTGTCCTTGGTTACAAACCCTAGTAAAGATCCAGTTCGAGGATATGTCTTTCTATTGTTATGAGTAACTCCCATTCCACCTCCAGCAAGAACATTGAATCCTACGATCTCATTATCCTCAACGATAGCAATGAGACCGACATCATGAGCATAAACATCGACATCATTGTACGGAGGAACTGCAATATTGATCTTGAATTTTCGCGGTAGGTATGTGTTGCCATACAACGGTTCATGGTCCACCAAAGTGCTTCCTGCCACCAGAGTCTTCTTAGGTTTCTTCTTTGGTCCTTCCTCTCTTGTGTCAAATGTCTTGGTAAAACCAGCGCTGTCAGATTCGTCCTCACCCTCAAGCCAAATCTCATAGTACGCAGTGGTACTTGGCAACAGATGCTCACTGATATCTTTTCCAATCTCGACAACCTGATCATGAATTTTCGCATTACCAGGTAGAGCAGCAGTTACAACGTTACGATCCACATCTCCGCAAGCAGCGAGAGTGTCAAGGAGACAAGAATTTATACCTCGCATAGCAGGCTTGAGGTCTTCCTTCACGACTCCATGTAACTGGAAGGTACCTCGAGTGGTAATCTTGAAAGTTCCATTGCCTCTAGTATCAGATAACTGATCAATCTTCAGCCATTGGTCGGGGGTAGCAACACAACCAGGAAGACGCAGACGGACCATAAAAGCATACGCAGGTTCAAGACCAGCAGCTTTCCTTTCATCTCGTACATCTCTATCGTCTTGCATGTAAATTCCGTGAAACTTTGTCAGTTGTTGGTCGTTTGCAGAAATAGCACCAGTACTAGTATCGCGAAGGCCCTCAGCAATGGTTCCTCGAAGATAGTTGGACTCCAATTTGATATCTTCGTTGGTTATTGGAGCAGGCTCGTCGGCACCACCAACATTATCGACTCCCAGAGCGATCCACAATAAGGGCTCCCATTCATTGTACGCAGTGGCATAACCATCAGCATCCTGTTCATCACCAAGCCCCAAAGGTACAAGCTCGGTGCCTCCTAGTGTCCTAAGTTTAGCGTTCAGCTCATTTGCGGGTTTGTTGTAATAGACTTTGTCTTCCTTTCGCGGCCAGTATAGAGAATCTCCCATTCCAAACACTGAATAGTTTAGACCTGAAAGATCCAGATCTGCTTCGCCCTTAAGAGACTCCCATAGAGTACGTCCATTTTGCGGGAACTCACCTTGACCAGCGGTTGAGGTTACGAATACCACATTCTCAGCCTGAACAAGGCTATCCAGAGGAAAATCATCAAATGCCAGCGCAACTGCCTTAAGGCCTCGGGCCTTTCCACGCCTCTGAAGTCTTTTAGCTACTGACTCAGCTGATCCACCATCAGACGCAAACAGAACGGTTAATGGAGGACCCGACAAACCCTCGAGAAGCTTAGCATACGCCTGTTTAGCCTTGATCTTTTGCAATTGTCGGACATCTGAACCGTATGAAGCCACAAGCGATCGAGAGAATGTAGGAGACTGCTTAGTGAGCATTGTAAGTTTGTTCTCCCTGTCAAGGAAGTCTGCAAGGGCTTTTCTGATCTGGAATGAATCAAGTTTGAAAGCATCACGGCCAGATAGCAAAGGATTATATCTATAAAGTGGCCAGTATCCAGTATCCACCCCCTTCTTAGTCTCTTGAAGAACGACTAGAGCATCATCTTGTTCGCTGTGGTAAGGTAGATATGCCACAACAATTGACGGCCCATTGAACTTCTCTGCTTCAATAAATGCTTGTAGTAATTGAGTGTATGAAGCATAAACCGCAACTGAGGCTACGTAGACATTTCCAAACCCCATAGCATAGAGACCAACATCCTTTTTGCGGTTGCTGTTAGGTGCCTTCTTTGCAACTTGAGAATACGGTTCTGATTCAATAATCAGCATGTTTACGTTTTCTCCAGACGCCAAAACATGGTGCACACCAGATGATCCGAGGTCATAAGACCAAGCATCAGACCCAATGATCCAGGATGAATGAGGATAAATAACTTCCTCTAACTCCAACAACTCACTAGCAGTCTTGGATGTTGTGCCCTGTGCCTTGAGGTCAGAAATCAAATCATTAACCGTACTTTCCAGCACTCCAGAGTCCTTCACCGATTCAGGTTTGGTAATTGCAAGAAGCCATTGAGATAAAAGATCTTGTACACGATGCTTAGTCTTCTCATCAAAATCGTTCACTTTAAGGGCAACCCGTGCCTTCTTGATCAGTGTTTCAAGCTTGTCCTTCTTAGCCAGATAAGACCCGAACCCATACTCAGGGTTTGCTTCGATCGGCAGAGTCTTGGAGTTCAGCTCATTAATAATGTTGACCTTCGATCCAAACAAGTGGTAAAGCACCTTAGTATAGGCTTCCTCTAGTTTTCTTGCCTGGGCAATTGCATCTAAGGATTCAGTGTCGCGCAGCACAGTTGAAGATAATTGATGATCGTCCAACTTTGCCCCAACAAACACATTCGGTATTGGAGACTCAGAGTTGAGGTTAGCACTGATTGTAGCAAATGCAGTTTGTACAGTGTCATAGTCAACAAAGCCTAACTGGAAAGGGATTATCTGGGGAAGCTTGGATCCAAGATGCGATGCTCCAGCAATCAAATCTTGTGTCAGAGGGCTCCATGAGGTTGTCTGACGAGCGAGTTGTTCTACTAGAGCGATTCGGGTCACTGATTTTGGCAAAGCTTCGATCAAGGCATCTGTGGACCATGGACGGTAGACTCGAACCAGTACCAGTCCAATATTCGAGTGTTTTTTAACAGCCTCGATGAATGGTTCGATTGAAGATGTGAACAATACCACCGCAGAGGTAGCGGATTCAGAGCCAATGTATTCAAACGGAGTGTAAGTGGGAGCAGTTAGAACCGAGGAGAAACTCTTGTTCTGTACATATTTCAGAGCTTCCGCTACAGCAGTGGAAATTTCAGATTGGCTGGGCCGAGCAACTGCACTGAGTTGATCCTCCTGATCATTCTGAACAGCTGCTTCCACTGAGCTGAATTGTTTGAGACCTCTGTTAACTAGCTCGAAATCAACCTTCTGAGTGCCTGGGCTACTCAAGATGACATTGACCACTGGAGTAGAGATTCTGGCCGAGACGAGATATGAAGCAAGTGCAATATCGGCACTGTCATTAGGATCAAGCGACTGAAGGAATACAAACCCAGAATGTCGAAGAGACGCTAGAGGGAAGAAATCTGCCAGCCCATTAGTAGCATCGACATGGATAACAGCCTTGTAATGCTGTAACTGTGATAAGTGAGGCAGAGCCTGGAACAACACGGATATAGATGGTACTGCTACCGTCACAATTTCGTTGCTTTCCAGCTCCGATGAGGACAATTCCTCTATGATCTGTTGGAAAGGATCATTCGAGCTTCTGATGATTCGAATTTTATCTCCAGAGAAACTTGTGCTTTTTGATAGTGTAGATTGGATTATAAACTTGGGGCCATTGACCGCACCAGCCACTGAGGCAACTTGTTTGTTAGTTAAAATCAACCAAATCAAACCCAAAGAGACCAAGCTGTCTCCTAATACCCGGTCATCACCATCTCCACCTTCTTTGACCTCTTCAAGTTCAAAACTTACCACTACTAAATACCTCTGTACTCATGGAGAGCCTAGATTTCGACAACAAGACTAAGCAAAAGAATGATCCCGGAAAACAATTGTTCTCGGTGGTTCAACAGCTCTTCGTCTGATACCTTATGGCTACTGTGTCACTCCTGATCCGTAGTCTGTGTCGTAGAAAAGAACAACAAGATCAATACTTATTACTCATTCCCTAAAAAAATCGACCTCTGATGAAATCTCAGTCTTGATTCTCTCTTTTCTTTTTCACTTTCTGTTAAACAATTCAACATTATCGGCTCCACTATGATTGGCTGTACTTGACGGCTGTCGGCCGTTCACATGATCTGGCGCGATCCCAACCCCGTATTTCACCATATAATTTTCGTGGAGAAGCCCATTTTGCCCGGGGCCCGCGCCGCACGGACCGGCGTACCTGAGAGGGTTAGTTCGGGGGGGCATTGGCGCGGCTGACAGGGTTGGGCGAATGATGCGTATGATGTACTAGCGCGTGTTGTGGAGCTGCGTCTGTTATATTCAATACACAGGGTGCAGTGATACTGGGGATAAAAGAATGAGAGAAGTGAATTAGTTCTGAGGATATGCCATAGATCACGCTTTAAGGAAGCGAGGTTGAGTAGCTAACGATGTAGATAGCGGCAAGTGATGAGAATAAATAACCACATGATTAGTTTATTCCAATTAAAACACCTACTGCCAGTGTTTATGGCCACGCTAGCTGCTATAGCATTGAGGGTTTGGTATCATTACTACCTAGAGACCCAGCGGTCTCAATCATCTGCCCAGAAGAAGGCTGCAAAAACAGATCCTGATCCATTGTATGAGCTGACTCCTCAGAACATCCACAAATATGACGACAGACCATGGAGACCATTCAGATGGCCATATCATCAAACCATGAGCATTTTCAAATTAGACCTTAATCATTGGTTAGATATGGATAAATGGTACGTAAGATATATCAACGAAAAGAGCCGATTGTTAGAAGAGAAAGGAGACGTCTGCTTAGACTACTTAGCAGAGTCACAAGAAGCATGTGAGGAATTGTTAGATACGGTTGTGCGGCATTTGACTTTAAGGTATCCAAACCTGTTTAAAATGGTCGATCCGGGAATTGATCACCAACAAGAACCCAGCGAGGATGGCCATAAAGCTATCCAGAATCTGATAACCGGAGATACAATTGATCTGACTCGTCCGTTACGTGAACATCCTCTGATCTACGTAAGCAGGCTAGCGAAAGAAGATTTCTATATCGTCCAGCAGCGTAATAGTGATAATCTTCACTATCTAGTGGCAGGGGCGGTTCTATTTCCCGGGGGGGATTTTTCAATAAAGGAGAAACTCGGGCAGCACCTGAATGTGATCCATAATGAGGTCCCATACTACCATGATAAGCTTAAGCCATCCATGGAAAGGTGGTTCAGCAAATTGAAATGTCCAGAACCAGTGGAACGAGCAACATGGTACATCACTTGGGATCATGATCTATTCTACTCTAAAATTTATGAAACTGAAGGAAATAACATTCCTGATGCCTCCATTCCCGATGAAAAGTTTGTGGTTCGAGTGGAACGTCAGACATTACGTCGGCTACCTAAATCTCAGGCAATTATTTTCTCAAATCATCCGATATACTATTACATCGAGGAGATGAAGGATGAGCCAGGAGTTCCTTCCATTTTGAAGAAAATCGTCGAGGATGGACCTGAGCACATTGTGCGGTACAAAAATCTTGATAGGTTACGGTCAAGGCTTATACCATACCTTGATAGACTAATTGCCCGACAGGTTGAACTTAACATCATTCCTGGTGACAACATGCATATCATTCGTACCGCCAAATCCTATCCCTTTGCTTGGTGGGTTAATAATAATCGCCATACGAGCGACAAGGGTGGAGCAAAAATCCCATAAGATCGACTCAATTGCCCACAAATATTTGATAGCTGCTAAATTAGTACAACGTGAAGACGGTTAAGACCGTTAGAATTCCAGGAAATTATCCATCGCATGTACCAAGGTCGTATTCGATGACGCGATAGCTGCCTAGTCGTCGACGTGACTGCAAATCCCGTGGGCAACAGCGCGCACTATGCGACCTTGCAGCCTCTTCCGCCTGTTACCGTGTGGCATTCACCGCCTCAGCTGAGTTTTGTCTGCTTTGACCTTAGTATAGTCGAGAATACCGAGGAAATAATCCACAATTGGCTTCCGGATCTAGTGCGATTCTTTCCACCGCACAATGCCGTTACTAGTGAATTTGAACTGATAGCCGTTTAAGCGACAGTTTTATTATTGAAATTGGGGGTATTGCAGGCCCTAACGGCTACGTCATCTATAAAAGGCATTGATCATCAACAACGCCGATCTTGATTCACGCTTAACAAGAATAGAGTGTTGCGGACACATATATACTATTTTTTGGATATCACTGACACGTTTGAATACACCATCACGACTCCAATCAATTAAGAGTCATAAATGGGATAGCGAGTGAGAGTTGACCAGCGCTACGCTTCTTTTTCTTGAGACTGATTAACCGTCTGTGGTGAATGGCGATTTGACTAACTTAGCTTCGATTTATTACCCTTCTTATACAATGGTATGTGATTGGTGCCGTGAATGACGACTGAGTATATAGCCCACATTTTAAACAACAGATGGGATGCAGGGTTATGGCGGTTTGTGGGTTAAAGCAAATCAAGTACTGGCGTGGGTATGATAGGCGAACAGTAGAGAGCCGTAAGCTGGATCTACGGTTTTGTATATATACGGCACTGATAAGCTTGATATTTGAGAATAACCAAAACTGTTGGCGGGTCATTAATAATGGGGTCTCTGGAGAATGGAGTGACCGTCAATTCGGAAAGCTCTTCCGAATTCAAGGACGAAAAAAATCAACTTCCGGATCCCGAGCTGAACACTATTAAGCATCGCAAGGTTGTGGCTGGCTTCGATGTTCAACCGGGACAAGAATATTTCGAGGAAGAATATATAGAAGATGATGTGAAGGAACTGCCATTGGTAGTAAGGGAGATTGTTAGCCTCGAAGATGATCCTACTATTCCAGTGTTCACTTTCAGGTACTTTCTGCTAACGGTACTGTTTGTGATTCCTGGTGCATTCTTAGACACAATGACTTCATACCGTACCACTACGGCAGCATACAGTGTGTTTTTCGTTCAAATTGCCAGTCACTGGTTAGGAAGATGGCTGGCGAGGGTTCTTCCAGACAAAAAGATTGGGTTTGGTCAATACAAGTTTAGCTTGAACCCAGGACCATGGTCGATAAAGGAGAATGTGCTAGTGACCATTTCTGCCGCATCAGGAGCCACTGGCAATTCAGGTACCACACCTCTGTCGTTAGCGGAGCTCGTATATGGAGACGTTGTGCACCCCGGTGTTGCTATCTTCTTCATGTGGGCAATCGTATGGACTGGATACTCTTTCGCAGCAATTGCTCGAAACTTCATTTTGTATAGTCCGGATTATATCTGGCCACAAGCTCTAATGCAGACTACGCTATTTGAAACCTTTCGTAAGAGTGATACGGATTCCCGACTGGCATCTAAGCAGATGAAAGTGTTTTTCTTAGTCCTGCTTGGAGTAACAGTATGGGAATTCTTCCCAGAATATATCTTTCCCATGACTTCTTCACTTTCTTTCATCTGCTGGGTGGCACCAGAGAATTATGTTGCCAACTTCATCGGCTCTGGTATGGGAGGTATGGGATTCTTCAATTTTACCCTGGACTGGAGTAACATCACGTCCTCAATTATGCTCATGCCCTATTGGACCCAGTTGGTTCAATTCATTGCATTTGTGTTAGGAGCATGGATTCTTATTCCAGCAGCAAAATGGGGAAGCCTGGGGTCTTTCAAAGAGGGACTAATGTCCAACAAGCTGTTGCTTGCTAATGGGTCTCTTTATCCGTCCGCAGAGTTAATGACTGCAGACCTGCATTTCAACGAGACCGCATATCAAGAGTATGGCCCGATTTATCTTGGAACTCAAATGCTATGGTCATTGTTCTTCGACTATGCTTCATACATCTCTGCCATAATCACCGTGGTATGCTTTGGATACCCCCAATTGAAGAGCGCGGGACAGAAATTCTATCAACGTCATGTAGTGTCTCGACGACAGGGTGATACGATTCACAAACACTATTCTGACCGTCTGAACAAGATTCAAAGTGCCTATGACGATGTTCCTCTGTGGTGGTACTTAGCTCTTTTTCTCGTCTCTTTTGTCATTCTCATCACCGTGACTGCCACTGGGAAAATGTTCATCCCCTGGTGGACCTATACCATTGCACTCTTATTTGGAGCCGTGATTGTAACTCCTATGGGCTGGCTATATGCTTTATCCAATTTCCAACTTGCAGTCGGTTCTTTCAATGAGCTGTTGTACGGATACATGATCAATGCGGTTACAGGGTTCAAGCATCCTGCAGGCTCATCGACTTACGGCGCAATTGCTGGCGATGCCTGGTATAGGGCTCAGTATATGTTGCAAGACCAAAAGATTGGACATTATATGCATATTCCTCCAAGGGCCGTCTTCTTCAGTCAAATCTTTGGTGAGTTGATTGGCGTCCCAGTCAACTATGGTGCTATGAGATGGATCTTGAACACCAAGACTAAGTATTTGACTGGAGAGCTTATTGATCCATTGCACCAATGGACTGGACAATCAATCATCTCTTATAACACCATGGCCATTCAGTATGTCCTTGTAGGGCCCAAGAGGTTGTTTGAGCTCTCAGATTTCCACCCAGTCCTTTATGGGTTCTTGTTTGGAGCAGTGGCTCCAATTTTATTATTCATCCTATACAAACTGTTTCCCAAGGGAAGATTCAACTTTTGGAACGTGACGATTTTCAGTTCTACAATGTCCAATTTCTACGGAAACCTTTCCACTGGCTATCTCAGTCAGTTCATTGGGGGTACCGTGGTCATGTTCTGGGCATTCCGATACAAGCACGATCTTTGGAAGCGTTACAACTATCTTATTGGAGCTGCAGCAGACACTGGATTCAATTTAGCAGTTCTGTTAATCTTCCTGTTCTTCAGCGCTGGCAAGCAAGTTACAATGCCTTACTGGTGGGGGAATAACGAGATAGCAGTGGACAGGTGCTTTGCCTTAGCCGCCGCCGATAGCTGATATGTACGATACATAACAAGTTCGATCACAACTATTAGCCCGTCTGTGAAGAAAAAAAAAGGGTCTATTATAGGTTAACGAGATACTAGAATCACAAAGTACCTTTTTTTAAGTTGTTTCTTATTCATAATCCCTTCGCTACTAAGCTTTATATCAGTTTACAACATGTCTAACCCTCGGTAAGGAACTGGCTATCAAACCAAGAATAATCTCACTCCACCGCTCCAGCTAGGGATATTTTTAGTCTAGTCGTCTTAGTAGAGAAAGTTGTTCACAGAGTTGCAAATGCAATTGACCAACCTTCTACAATAAGAAGACGACGAACAATTTAAACTAAGGAGCAAAAACTTTTGTGCGACCGCGCGTGTTTATATACCCCACGCAAGATACACAGTGGGGGACCTCACGGCTGGTACGAGATTCAAGTGGAAAAACAGTACTACTGGCTTGAACTAAGCATAACAATACTTTATGGACATTCAAATAACATAATATCATAGAATGATTTCCATCAATCACACAATTCCCATTAACCTCAACCTCCATCAACCACAACTCCCCATCAACCCCCCACTCACCTTCACTCTCTTGTTTTCTCAGCCCCGGTATCTGCTTACCAAAAAAAAAAACCCGGCAGCGAGCGGCTGAACCAGCCAATCAAACGCTTCCAATTTCACTGCCGTTCGCCTAAGCAATTTGAAGGCTTTGGTTGAAAAATAACGAACAGATATAACATCAACACCACCGAACCAGCGAAAGAAGTTGCACCGGTTGCAGTAGAGAACCGAGAGGTGTTTGATACTAGGTGTGATTTGTTTTCAATCATTAACTTATCTGAAGAAGGAAACAAATGCTGACTGGAGCAAGGCTCAGGCTGCTCAGTCGAGCACGAACCACTGGTGGCTCATGGAGACGACCTCAGGCTATCGCGACCACGGCACGGTTGTTTTCCAGCACCACTCGGGCCAATGCAGAAGTTACACTTACTATTGATGGTAAGGAAGTGTCGATTGAGGCGGGATCTGCCTTGATTCAGGCTTGCGAGAAGGCTGGAACTGCTGTACCTCGATACTGTTACCATGAGAAGCTCGCGGTTGCAGGAAACTGTCGAATGTGTCTGGTAGATCTTGAACGAGCCCCTAAACCGGTAGCATCGTGTGCGTTTCCAGTGGCTCAGGGAATGGTAGTTAGAACAGACACCCTCCGGGTGAAGCAGGCTCGAGAGAATGTTACGGAGATGCTGTTAGCTAACCATCCTCTTGATTGCCCGGTGTGTGACCAGGGAGGAGAATGCGATCTCCAAGATCAGACTATGCGGTATGGATCAGATCGAGGACGATTCAATGAAATTGCTGGTAAACGAGCAACTGAGGACAAGGCGATTGGTCCTTTGATCAAGACATCGATGAACCGATGCATTCATTGTACTCGTTGTGTGCGATTCGCCAATGATGTTGCGGGTGCTCCCGAGCTCGGATCCTCAGGCAGAGGAAATGACTTACAAATCGGTACCTATTTAGAACAGAATCTCAAGTCAGAAATGTCTGGAAATGTAATTGATCTGTGTCCAGTGGGAGCGTTGACCTCAAAGCCTTATGCTTTCAAGGCCCGTCCTTGGGAACTTAAGAAGACCGAGACGATCGATGTTCTGGATGGTCTAGGATCGAATGTGCGAGTGGATTCTCGAGGTACTGAGGTCTTGCGAGTGCTGCCTCGACTAAACGATGATGTTAATGAGGAGTGGATCTCCGACAAGACTCGATTTGCCGTTGATGGTCTTAAGACCCAGCGTTTAACCACTCCTCTAGTCAAGAAGGGTGATCGATTCGAAACCGCGACTTGGGCTGAGGCTTTGGATGCTGTCAAGGAAGGATTCTCTAAGGCAAACGCTAAGGAGAATGAGTTCAAGGCGGTTGCCGGAGACTTGACTGACGTGGAGTCGTTGGTCGCTCTGAAGGATTTAACCAATGCACTCGGGTCTGAAAACCTGGCGGTTGATACTGTTCGTGGGTCTGAGTCATCTGCTCACCCCGGTATTGACGTTCGAGCAAACTATCTTTTCAACTCATCAATTGCAGGTATTGAGGAAGCTGATGCCATTCTCCTTGTCGGCACAAATCCTCGACATGAGGCCGCGGTACTGAACTCGCGAATTCGCAAGGTGTTCTTGCGATCAGATCTCCACGTCGCATCGGTAGGAGAGAAGTTCGACTCCACCTTCTGGCTTGATCATCTTGGCGAGGATCATGCTTCGCTGCAAAAGGCGCTGTCAGGAGAGTTTGGAAAGAAGCTTTCATCTGCCAAGCGTCCGCTGATTATTCTGGGATCCGGAGTCTCTGAGTCTAAGGATGCCGAGGCTATCTATAAGACAGTGGGCGACTTTGTTGTCAAAAATAAGGCATCTTTCCTTACTGAGCAATGGAACGGATACAACCTGTTACAGCGAGCGGCGTCTCGAACAGGTGCGTTTGACATTGGATTTGCGGCTCCTTCTGAACAAGTTTCATCTGCCAAGCCTAAGGTGTTGTACCTGTTGGGTGCGGACAATATTGACCCTAGTTCCATTCCAAAGGAAACTTTTGTAATTTACCAGGGCCATCATGGAGATAATGGTGCTACTTTGGCTGATGTCATTCTCCCCGGCGCTGCATATACTGAGAAGGCAGCTACCTACGTCAACACAGAAGGACGAGCTCAGGTCACGCGAGCTGCGGTGGCTCCTCCTGGAGTAGCTCGAGAGGATTGGAAGATTGTCCGAGCGGTTGGAGAATACGTTGGAGTGAGTTTGCCTTATGAAGACGAGTACGAGATGCGAGGTCGACTGGCGGAGATTTCACCCAACTTGCTGTCTCATGACGTGCTTGAGCCTGTAAGTTCTGAGATTGCTGAAGCTGGTTATAAGGCTCAATTGGTGGATGCCAACTCTTCAGCCAAAGCTACCAATGCTCGTCTGACTCGGGTAATCAAGGATTTCTACCTCACCGATCCTATTTCGCGTTCGTCGCCCACTATGGCTAAATCCTCAGTTGCATTTGCCCGGTCTTCGCCCGGGACTGATTCTCCAGTATCTCCACTGTCGGCCGCTACTGCCACTGCGTAGGGACATGTTGTAATGATTAGAAAACAAAATATACAATCTACAAGTTTTAAACAAACAACCTATATCACCCTGTATCACCCTGTTTATCCATATGATGTTATTGTATCTACAATGTTATTGTTATTACTCAGATTCATACATATCATTAATCCCTCTCTGCCGTGTATGACTTGCGAACCAGTTCTTGCCAATCACTAGTTCTCACAACGAATAGCTGACAGAGCGATACGATGGAGACTCCAAATGCAATTGCACCCCACAACCCCTGTACTCCATATCCTAATCTGAAGGTGAGGAAGATAGCTACAGGAAGCATGATAATATAGTAGCAAACGACGTTGATAACTCCACCAATGGCTTGTTTTCCTTGGCCTCGAAGAATTCCACCAGTGATAGATCCAAGACTATCGTTAAACTGAACCAGACATAACAATGGAAGAATCTTAGCCACAAGCGACACCACTTCTGGGTCAGTTGTAAAAATCCTACCGAGATCATGTCGGTAGATAAACAACAGTATAGAATTAACTGCACCAGTAATGGTACAAAGCCTCAGAGCAGCTACACTAGAGATTCTAGCAGCACGTGCAGACCCACTACCAATGAGGTTTCCAACTCTAGTAGAGGTTGTAATCCCCAGTGCCAGAGGGATTTGGAACACCATTGTAGCAATAGTACCCACAATAGCTTGCGCAGCCAGAGCGGTTGTTCCTAGCTGAGCAGATAGAACTGTGAGGATTTCAAACGCAAGCCATTCTGCCTCAACCATCACGATTCCTGGCATCGCTAAGGAGAACATGGGCCACCAATTATGAAGCAGTTCCGATATTGAAGGCTTCGCCCAACATTGACTGCCATTTACAAACATAATATACAATCCAGCCATTAAAGCCATCAACCAATCTGTGATGACAATTGCTATTGGAGCACCAATTAAACCTAGTTCGTAGGTAGGACTCCAAACCAGCACATAGTACAGGGACAAATTGATAGGGGTACAAAGGACAAGAATGTAAGTAGTGGCAACGAAGATCTCTTGGGCTTGGAGAAAGTGCTTTAATACTTCGAAAGTGTAATATCCTGGCAGTCCAAGCATCAGAATTCTGAGGCACAATGCTGATAAGCGAGCGACCTCGGCTTGAGGAATAAACATATTAAGTAAAGGCTCTGAGAACCACCAGATTAGCATGATCGGAATATTAATTAGTACTAACAGCAAAAGACATCGTTGACTGTGAACTCCGACCAGCGAAAAGTCTCCTCGTCCATACGCTTGAGTTGCTAGAGTGTCCAAACAGGTGGCAACACCTTGAGTGATAGCATATCCAATTACACTGGCGAGGGTATTGGCTAGTGACATTGCCGCCAGTTCATCATTTCCTAAATGTCCAACTACAAAGATAGCAACGGCTGCAAGAAAGTATTGAAGTCCAAACGTTACAGCAACTGGAATAGAATTGGTAACCAAGAAACTGACCTCCTTACGATTTGTAGTCTCAATTGGATCCAAATCCTTAATCTGCTCCTCATCAGTAGTTTGATATCCTCTAGCTTCGGCATCTAGCAGAGGCTGGTTCTCTCCACCACCAACATGGTCAGGTGTATCGACATGAGGAATATTTGTATCGGCCATTATTTGCTTTGTTTTTCTCTTCTGTTCCTAACTCTGAGGTTATTTCAGCATCTACACAGGTAGGATAGAATTTGTTATCTTATCATTAAAAAAGTGCGTCGGGCCCAGTTTTTCTGCTTTTCTTGTTCGGGGGCAAGGCGCTCGGCTAGTATTTCCCAATCCGGTAGGAAGCTAATACAAGGCACAAAATTTAGTCGAAGGAGCCGTCTATATGATCATCGAATGAATCATCGGATGAATCATAGCCACTGGGATAATGGTAGGGCAGTTAAGCGCTAGGAATGAGGTATGTGCATTATCAGTAAAAGTAAACGAAACATGACAGATGTAAGTGGTTAGTTTTGGGGGCCCTATAAATTGGAGTAAGAGTTTGAAAAGGTCGCATTAAGACGAGACAATGAAAAAAATCACCCGAAGCGTCCACGTGACTAGTTTTTCCTTCACTGCGGCCCAACAAGCATAATCACTCTTCAGTTTATTAAGATCGAATTTGCTAATACTTGTAATTAGTTGTATGTAATTGCACAGCGTCTTCATCTTTAGAAGCGTCCTCTGCCGTGGTTACGCCAAGACCCTGGTCCACCAGGCATAAAGTGCCTACTTCCACGACCACGTGGAGGCATAGGACGATAACGACCACGATAAGTCCTATGGTGCGGTACAGGGTTAGCTATCCAATGTTCCTCCCAATGGACGTGATTCTTCTCGTCGTGGTTATTTCCCCAAAAGAATAGATTACTTATAGTAGAGTTCACAGGGTCGGCAGGGATAGAGTTCGCAGAGAAAGAGTCGGCAGAGATAGGGTTTGAGACGGAGTTTGCAATGTCTGAGACAGAATCTGAGACATTAACTTCATTGTAGTGACTCGAATGGTTCGCAGCTTGTTGGTCTGTCGCGTCTGCTAAAAGTTTGGCAGCATCACCAATCCCAACTAGTGAATCCTGATTGATTGCGGCTACTGAAGTGATATTCAGTGGTGCAGTGTGAGTGGGGACGAGCTGTAGTAGTGTTCTGAGGCAAGAAAACAGCCACAGGTTCATTGTGTTCTGGGACGACAATCACCACGGCTAGAGTTAACAATATAGGTTTGAATTCCAAGTTGTTAGAGTTGAGGAGGTTCGGGCTTGCGGGATATGATCCGTTTTATGTTCAGTCAAGGATCCTGCTACGGCATCATTTATACTATCCATTTAATTATCAACAAACTGTATTCTTTTCTCATTTCTGTCAAAACTCATCACAGGATCCATAATGGATCCTATTCTTATCATCTTGGCAACTTAAATCTAAATCTATTCTTATCATTTGATCCAAATCACCCATCAGACGGCTCCAGACCAATTATCTCATCACTTTTCACCTTTTTAACTCTTGGCTCTTACCTCTCAGACCTCCTTCCTTTACCTCCCGGGTGTTGGGCACCGGAGATGCGTCTCTCGCTTAATTAAACGGTGTACCATCGCTAGAAAGGACGCGAATTTAAAACGCGACGGGAGCACGGCTGATTAAAGTTGTAATCGCCTCTACAGACGCGTGTGGCATCCAACAGCGAAGTGCGACGCAAAGTGTGATCTGAGAGAGTTTGAACCACTGAACCAGGCTATCAATTTAGCTAGAAATAGTGAGAAAGTGGACAGCTGGTTGTGACAGACTGTGGTGTTTAGGTAAACTCGTTACCTCAACGTATTGTTGAATCATGTCACGCAAGAATTCAAAAAATGGGGGATCTAATACTCACTTCGTCAAGCCCCAGGTGAGACGAGAAAGAACGTTGATTGATGAGTCTAAGCTATCACTAGACGCGACGTCTCTGTCACGTAAATTTGATAATGCTTCCATGACTGATAAGATAGACCGCACCTTTGGGTTCGATCGATTCGAAGGAACGGGAAAGAAAGTTGGCTGGCTCATTAACATGCACACAACCATCGCAAAGTCAGATGAACACGTAGATGGATTATCAGCAGTGGATTACTACTTTCTTGATGATGAGGGTGGAAGTTTCAAAGCCACAGTCCGATATCATCCATACTTTCTCATCTCCTGTAAGAACAATTCCGAGACTGAGGTTGAAGAATTTCTTCGCAGAAAATATGAAGATTTGGTGGTAACCATTACCACAATGACTAAAAAGGACTTGTCTCTATCAAATCATTTAGTTGGCATCAATCGTACCGTGTTGCGGTTGGAATTTGGTAATGTAACGGACTTGATGGAAGTCCGGAAGCAACTGATGCCAATTGTCGAGGCGAATAAGAAAAAGTCCGAGATCGAAGATTCTTATGCTGAGGTATCATTGTAAGTGAGATTGGATAGGCAAAAAAAGAGCGTAGGGAAATTGGAACTGCCACTAACGTTTAGATCTGAGGTTCTCTCAAGTGATTGGTCTGAATCAAAACTCAAATCGAAAACTGCATTTGCATTAGATAATATCACCGAGATTCATGAGTACGACGTGCCATTTCATGTCCGTGTAGCAATAGACAAGGGTATGTTGTGTTTGGTTTTTGAGAAGTTGGATACATTATAAGATGCAAAAGTTTCATACTAACAACAGACATTCGCATTGGAAAGTGGTACACTGTCGAAGCTGACAGAGAGCACATCACAATCACCGAGATTCCAGAACGTATCTCTCGAGCGGACCCTGTAGTGATGGCATATGATATCGAGACCACTAAGTCTCCTCTGAAGTTTCCAGACTCCTCGGTTGATAAAATTATGATGATTTCGTACATGATTGACGGCGAAGGCTTCCTTATCACTAACCGAGAAATCATGTCCAAGGACATTGATGATTTTGAGTACACCCCCAAACCCGAATTTCCAGGAAAATTCACAATCTTCAATGAAGAGAATGAAAAGCAGGTAATACTGAGATTTTTTGAGCATATCCAAGAAGAAAAACCTACAGTCATTGCCACTTTTAACGGAGATTTCTTTGATTGGCCATTCGTAGACGCCAGAGCTACGTTTCATGGTATTAGCATGTACGAACAAATCGGATTCCGCAAAGATTCTGAAGATGAGTACAAATCAGCTCATTGTGCCCATATGGATTGTTTCCGCTGGGTCAAGCGAGATAGCTATCTTCCTCAGGGAAGCCAGGGTTTAAAAGCAGTGACAACCGCCAAGCTAGGGTATAATCCTTTGGAGATTGATCCCGAGCTTATGACACCATACGCCATCGAAAAACCCCAAGTGATGGCAGAATACTCGGTGTCAGATGCTGTGGCAACCTATTATTTATATATGAAGTATGTCCATCCTTTCATCTTCTCACTTTGCAATATCATCCCTCTCAACCCAGACGAGGTTTTGCGGAAGGGCACTGGAACGCTGTGTGAGATGCTGCTTATGGTTCAGGCATACCAGGGAGACATTTTGCTTCCGAACAAGCATAAGGATCCAAATGAGAGATTCTATGATGGTCACCTCTTAGTTTCTGAGACCTATGTCGGTGGACACGTTGAGTCCTTAGAAGCAGGAGTATTTCGAAGTGACATTCCTGCGGCCTTCTCCATTGATCCAACAGCAATCGACGAATTATTAGATCAATTAGACCGGGCGCTTAAGTTCAGCATCACCGTGGAGGGCAAAAAGAAGCTCGAGGACGTGGAGAATTACGATCAGGTTAAACAAGAAATCGCAACCAAACTTTGTGAACTCAGAGCATCTCCTAAGCGAACCGAGACTCCTCTCATCTATCACGTCGACGTTGCTTCAATGTATCCTAACATCATGACTACCAACCGACTACAGCCTGACTCAATGATTAGCGAGGATGATTGTGCTGCCTGTGATTTCAATCGCCCAGGCAAAACTTGTGACCGAAGATTACCATGGTCGTGGCGAGGGGAGTTTTTACCAGCCAAGAGAGAGGAATATCTGATGATTAAGAACAGTTTGCGCAATGAGAGATTTCCAAAGAATGGAGGCGGTAGCAGTGGCAATTCCTCTTTTCGGTCATCATCGTCTAACCTTCTTTATGCATTTGATGACTTGTCAATATCGGAACAGTCTGCCTTAATTAAGGGTCGTCTGACAGAGTATTCCAGGAAGGTATATCATAAGATTCGAGAAACGGAAACGATTGAACGAGAAGCAATTATCTGTCAACGAGAGAACCCATTCTACGTGAACACGGTACGTGATTTTCGTGATCGAAGATATGAGTTCAAAGGATTACAGAAGGTTTGGAAGAAGAAGGTGGAGGGCATTTCTTCTGATGATGCAGCTGCCAAAGAAGAGGCCAAAAAGATGGTGGTTCTATATGATTCCTTACAATTAGCTCATAAGGTCATTCTCAATTCCTTTTACGGTTATGTGATGAGAAAAGGGTCTAGATGGTACTCTATGGAAATGGCGGGAGTCACTTGTTTGACGGGAGCTACAATCATTCAATTGGCTAGATCACTGGTTGAACGATTGGGAAGGCCATTGGAATTGGATACCGATGGTATCTGGTGTATCTTACCTAAGTCTTTCCCTGAAGATTTCACGTTTGAGCTGAAAGGTGGAAAGAAGCTGCCGGTCTCCTATCCCTGTGTCATGTTGAATCATCTTGTTCATGAGAAGTTTACCAACCATCAATACCAAACCTTGGTAGATAAAGATAAACTCAAGTATGAGACCCATAGCGATAACAGTATCTTCTTTGAGGTGGACGGCCCCTATCGAGCCATGATTCTTCCTACGTCTAAGGAAGAAGATAAGGGGTTGAAGAAGAGATATGCAGTGTTCAATGAGGATGGATCCCTGGCCGAACTTAAAGGGTTTGAGGTCAAGCGTCGGGGTGAGTTGAGACTGATCAAAGCATTCCAGAGTCAGCTCTTTCAAGTATTCCTTGATGGAACGACCTTGACTGAGTGTTACGGAGCTGTAGGCCGAGTCGCAAATGGCTGGCTGGACATTTTGGAATCACATGGCCGAACTCTTGAAGACCAAGATTTGATCGATCTGATTTCAGAGAACAGAAGCATGTCAAAGACTCTTGAGGAGTATGGTAATCAGAAATCTACCTCTATCTGTACCGCTCGACGACTAGCGGAATTCCTCGGTGATCAGATGGTTAAAGACAAGGGCCTGGCTTGTAAGTACATCATATCCAAGAAACCTTTGGGCGCTCCTGTTACAGATCGTGCGGTGCCAGTAGAGATCTTCTCTGCTGAGCCAAACATTAAGAGCCATTATTTAAGGCGATGGCTTAAGGATTTCTCACTAGACGATTACGATCCACGAGCTATTATTGACTGGGATTACTATACCGAACGACTAGCTAGCGCAGTTCAGAAAATCATTACCATTCCAGCAGCATACCAAGGAATCAGCAATCCGGTACCACGAATTGCACATCCAGAATGGCTAGGCAAGAGGGTTGCGCTTCAGAAAAACAACATGAAACAACAATCGATCAACTCCTTTATACAGAGAGTTCCAATGTCAGATGTTTCTAATAGACTCAAGTCAACAGGCGTCGCGTCTGAGGAGTCTATGGATGTGGACGACGATTCTATGTCTACAGGCATGGGAGACATTGAGGACATGGGGTCGATCAAAAAACCTTCAAGACAATTAGAAGCTCTTGCTGCTGGGAGGAAGTCCGCAAAGGTTACGTTCAAACGGAAGCAGATTGGAGAAGAAGACTCAGCAACTGGAGGGCAGCAGAGGAATACTGGTCAAGAAAATGGCTTGGTATCGTCAAGCCCTGAACCAGAAATTGTGTCTACACATGTCCCTGATTCAAAGATCCCCGATCCTAATGACGACTACTTGCAATGGCTCAGATATGCGAAGAAGAAATGGAAGAAGCAACAACAGGCCAGAGAGCGAAGGCTCCATTTGTTTGGCGGAAATGGAACCGCAAGAAGCAACACTGGACTGGCAGGGATCATTCGCAGCCAGGCAGAGAAGGCGTTCTCGAACACTTGGGAGTTTCTGCAGTTCCTTCCGTCAGACAAGGTTGGCCAGATTCGAGCGTTTGTTCTCATCAATTCCCGAATTCAGACCGTGCGAATCAATGTGAACCGAACCATTTACGTTAATTTCAAAACTGACAAGCTTCCCGCAGGTGAAATTCGGAACTGTGATGTTTCAAAGGTAAACTATACTCTCCCCAATGGTCACCCTTCAGTCCATCTTTTCAAACTGATAATGCCCGAAGAGGTGTATATGGAAGAACAGGGTAAAGCCGATAGTCTTTTGAAGCATCATGCTATTGAAGGAATCTACGAGTCTCAGATTGATTTACACCAGCGAGCGCTTCTAGAATTGGGAACCACATGCCATCTAGACGATTCACGTCCAGGGCTGCTGGGAAAAGGGTTAGAATCAGGGTTTGATCTTGAATGGCTCAAGCCTGAAAAGACCAAGAATAGCAGAAGGCCAGCCTATCTGACCCAGCCTGAAGCCACGATGAGCCCGATCTACCTGCTCCATTTATCCAGTCGGGAAACTCAAGTGTTCGCCCTTATTCCATCATGGTCTGAATCGGCTTCGATATTTGTATTACGATCGTCTCAAAGAGCGCAACCACTTGGAAACATCAATGCAGCCTACATTGAGGAATTGATGCAGCATCTGGAGAGTCAGCAATCGAATGAGACCACTCTAGAGGGCCTTAAGCGCTATCAAGAGAGAGTGACGTTTGAAGTCAACTATTATGACTCTGCACGGACGTTATACCGAAAGCTGGATTCTGCAGTGTCCAAATTGCAGGCTGAAAAGGCCACGAAAGCTGCGGTATTGATTCAATCCGCGGAGCCTGCCAGGCTGAAGAAACTGGTACGGTCTCTTAACAACGTTCCCACAATTCAACTTCGCTCTCCTACTCCTCTAGCAATGTCGCTTGGATGGCAGCGAGACTGTGTGAAACGTATCGTGAAGAGCTACTTTGGAACCTGGCAATGGTTCTCCCACATTACCGCTTTGGCAAGATACACTAACATTCCCATTGGGAATCTTCCAACCGACGATTCATGCTTCCTGATAGATGTTCTATACGCACGCAGGCTGATGCAGTCCAACATCATTCTTTGGTGGTCCCCGAGACCAATTCCCGACCATGGAGGATCCGAAGTAGATAGTGTACTCAATGCGATGGATTCGTTAGACTTACCAGTGGTCAACAATCCAGGAATGTATTCCAAGGTCTGCGTGGGGATAGAGATTAGCAATTTGCCTGTCAATACCATCTTAACTGCTTCGATCATCAATGAAGCTGAGGGATCAATCATGTCTCATTCTTCAGTTGGCCCCAATGGGGATGGTGGGCGAGCAGGTGATGCTATGGTTCCTTTTGTGGAAAATTCGTTTTCTACTCCGTCACTTCAAGTGCTGAGCTCTATGGTTAAGTCATGGTGGAATCAAGCGACCGAGGATAATAAGAATGCTGATCTTATGGTTCATAGCTTCCTTAAGTGGGTATCATCGCCAGGATCATTCCTGTATGACCGTCAGCTGTACTACCATGTCCAGAACTTATCGAAGAAAGCATTTGTGCAATTGATTCGGGAAATTCGAAGACTGGGCTCGCAAATCGTTCATGCTGATCAAACCCAGATCATCATCGCTACCACTAAGGTTTCTGCGGAAAACACCTATGCTTATGCGAACTATGTGGTTAAATACTTGAGATCACAGCCCTTGTTCCATTTCCTTGATGTGGGTATAAAAGAGTACTGGGATGTATTAGTTTGGATGGACGCGTCCAATTATGGAGGCAGGAGTTGCAAGGAAATTGGGATGGAATCGGTGGTGATGGAAACCAATCTCAATTGGCATGTAAAATCTTTCTTACCAGTGATATTCCAAGCAGAGCTGGATACCTGGATAGTGGAATACTTGGAGCGCCTTATCGAGGCCAGAGACAAAAGGTTCAGTGAATTTTCTCCTTCCCGACAGACCCAGATCACCAACCAACCCATGTCAGCCGACACTGATGTCGAAGAAAAGGACTTCTTTGCCCACGGAATTTTGCGGGAGATCGAAAAGCCATTGATCAAGCGAGTTAAACAGTTCCTTCGTCTCTACAATGATGCCGCGTCAAACCCTGATGTGATGGCTCAGTTTGAATGGCCCAAGGTAGCTGGAGCATCTGGTGACCGTCCGGATGCAAACCCAATCATCCAATTCGTCAAGACCATGTCGTGTATTCTTACCTTATCCAAGGAAATGCCATTAGAAGGTCGACTATTCCGAAGACGTTTGTTGGATACGGTTGAGATCAAAGAGTTTAGCGATGAAGCCAATTTTAAGAATCCTAGTGCCTCTCTCAAAGTGTCTCATGTTATTTGTGACAACTGTGGATTCAGTCGAGATCTAGATTTATGTCGAAATGATGATCTGGCTCTCCGAGATGAGGGTTCTCAACACTACATGTTCATTTGTGAGAAGTGTGGAGCGGAGTATAATCGAATTGTGTTAGAGGAACGACTAGTACAAGAGGTAGGAAAGCTCATCACCCTGTTCCAAGCTCAAGACTTGAGATGCCAGAAATGCAAGAAGATTCGGGAAGATGACCTGGCCGACCATTGTGAATGTTCTGGACAATGGGGAGAGACTATGCCAAAAGCTACTCTGATGTCGAGGTTGAAAGTGTTTCGACATACAGCAGAATTTTATCAGTTCCGTTTGTTAGAAGACGCGGTGAGGTCGCTAATCAATTGATCTTACACACCTAGTAGGCATATAGCTAATATATAAATTAAATTGCATGAAATGTCATTATAGATTGGTTTTCAGATCATCAATCTGAGCTTTTTAGACCAGTACTTGCTCTATTGCATGGCTTCAGACGTCGAAGCTCAATTCTTCGGTAGTCATTCCGCAAACCATACATCGTCGACTCTGCATGGACCCGACCTTGATTGGCTCTGACCATTCATGAGTATGAACCTGAGTATCTTGAGCAGATCGTTTAGTGATTCGTTCTGCCCTTGTATTTCGTCGCATTTCCCTCAACCTGTCCATAAACTTCTTATCCTTTCGCTTCTTCTTTGCTGCTACTCGTTTTTCGTA
The DNA here is from genome assembly GCA_003705795.3 of Blastobotrys americanus. NCBI lineage: Eukaryota > Fungi > Ascomycota > Dipodascomycetes > Dipodascales > Trichomonascaceae > Blastobotrys > Blastobotrys americanus. The sequence goes on from PPJN03000049.1 coordinate 24,523, forward strand.
TTCCGCATCAAGCCCTTCTGGACCATTCCATTTCTTGAACGCGTATTCTTCAACTTGGTACCTCATATACAACATCATATTCGTGTAAGTAGTCTTGTAAGGATTTGGCTTCTCAACATGAGCTAGTAACTCCTCATCCCGAAGCTCAGGGTCAGTCAGTAAATAGTCTTCCTTACATTCGGTTTTAGTCAGCAAAGAATATTTGTCAGGATTCTTGTTACGACAGTTGCGACAGATCCGAGTCTTGAACCAGTTATACAGGCGGAAGTCCAACTCCACTGTTCCACAGTCGAAGCATTTGGGTGCATCTGGATCATCTAGAGCCTTCGGGGCTTTGTGATCCTTCTGTCGAGTCAGCCAGTCATCCATCGATTGGCCGCTGGAGGATTCAACTTCTTGATCATTGATAAATCCTCCTTTGGAGTCGACCATTTTGGCTAAATTGTATTCAATGTAGTTTTGGAATTTGGGATTGGCTGGCGCTAGTGTACCTCCATTCCGACTAGAGCTTGTGGATTGCTCAGAGCTCCCGGACTCATTAATGCTAGAGGCAGAGCCCCTACCTGCTCCTGGAGCATTTCGTGGAGGTTGGTTTCCTTTATCTACCTTCGCTCCATCCAACCTAGCCGTAGAACCACCTTGTTTGGCGGCTAATAAGCGTTCTTTGGTTGCTTGCAATCTAGCTAATGCTTTTTGGCGATTTGCATCCTATCAGTTAGTCATCCTATTCACAAACTGCTATGTACCACAAGAGAACTCCAATCTACTTACCTTTCTTTCCGTTTGGTCTCTCGTCAGCGTCGACATCACCACCTTGGATATCAAAATAAGAAGTAATTCGTAGTAAGATGAACAATCTTGTTCGCCATCAAATTTAATTACTGCTATCTTATCTGTGGTTTTGTAAGCCTCTTGAATACGTTCCCATACACGTGATACAAACGCGCTTATGTTCACGTGACAATTAACATCACTGAGCTCGAGGGCTTTCTCGAAGGATTGTGTATTTTGATCAATATTCCGTTAGTTTTCTTTTGGCTAGCTTGTCGAAGGTAGTTATTTTTCTATTCCAATTGTTCGGAAATGCTTCTTAATGAGAATGAGCTAGGACGAGTGACTCAGCAAGTGCCTTGTAGATCTGCTCAAATTGAGCTTCTAAACTCATTTCTGTCCAGGGTAAGTAAACGATCATATTCATCAACATTCAGGATACTAACTGAAAGAATATAGAAGAGTGTCCGCCAGTGATTCTAGTATATGGGACTAGTGCAACTGGCAAGAGCTGGGTGCTGAATAAATTTCTTTCAGAATCCCCACTAAAGTTTTCAACCGTCCGTTGCGATCAATGTGCCACCACCCGAATCATGCTTCAAAGAGCGCTGCGAGAAATCAGACGGGATAGTGAGTTTGGGCATGTCGAATTCCCCAGAAATGAGTCAAATTTTGAAGTTTCAGCAGAAAACATTTCATCCTTCTTCCTATCACTCAAATCTTTTGAAGATGCCGCAGGATATACAGACCAACCGCATGTTCTAATCTTAGACAAAATCGATCAATTACCTGATAACCCAACTGATCTGTACAGCAGCTTTTCTAGGATGCCCGAGATGACTAATGTTCGAAATCTCATAGTGATTTTTACCATTTCGACACTTGAACCACGAGCGCTTATTAGCACACCAATCCCTCATGTTCAATTCCCACGGTATAGTCGCGAGGAGGCTATTCGAGTTCTACAATTGAGACCGATGTTTAAGATTTCACAGTTCAAGCCTACTACTAAGGATGATATAGAAATGGGTGTGGTTGACCAGGGCGGGCGTGGTAATATTGAGCTGCCTGTTGATAATGATGACCAGACGTTTTGGAATCAATATGTGTCTTTAGTGGTGGAAGCTCTGTCCTCGTCTACTGGCACGGATATTCGACTGATCAAAGATGTTCTACAAAGAATATGGCCGGAATTTGTCAAGCCACTGATGACGTCCTCCGAACTTCTCACTTTTGCTAACCTCTACAAGCTGAATCGTCGCTTATTTGCGACTGAGGCCGCTGTGTCTATAAAACTGGTCGATAATGACGGCGCTAGTGCTACCAACGGCACCGAATCCCTCGAAGAGAACAAGTTCAACCGTGCTAACCTACCAGTTCAATCAAGATATATTCTATGTGCAGCGTATCTGGCGTCCTATAATCCGCCACGGTATGATATTCGGTTTTTTTCTCGTGCTAAAGAGGCTCGTGCTAAACGACGAGATACTCAGCGACGAAAGAAGCTCAAGATTAATCCTCGATCTCTTGCTGCTCCCGAGTTTGAGCTTGAAAGGATGTTGGCTATCCTCCACTCAATTGTGCCTGGAGAAGGATTAGATGATGGCTTAGTATCTAATATCGATGTTAGAGTTCAGATTGCGACCTTGACTTCACTCAAGTTGATTGTCCGTAAGTCCAATGAAGACCCGCTTCATTCCAGGACAAAATGGAGAGTCAATGTGTCGTGGAGTTTTATATCTCAGGTAGCTGAAGAAATTGGGCTACAATTGGAGGACTATTTAATTGAATGATTATGCAGATTGTATACTCAATACCGATCAAAGGTACAAAAGACTTAAAACTGGAAAAGTTGAAGAAATGCTAATTTACTATTACGTGATACTGCTATTAAGTTAGAGCTCAATTAAAATCGCTTCTTCTGCAGGTTTTTTAACTGGCTCGGTTGACTGCTGGACACCTGGGTGTGCTCCGTATCCAGAATATTGAGGTTGAAGTTGTTGCTGAGGATCAGTTCTACCCTGGTATTGATATTGCGGAGGTTGTTGCGGTGGTTGGGAAACGTAGCTCGTATCATATGAATGAGGCTCTTGAGGATGGCCACCGATTGGTGGATAATAAGCATTGTTGTCGTTCTGAGTAGCGTCACCCGTGGCTTGAATTGACAAAGGCGGGGCGGATGGTACATTGTCCGACAAAGGAGGGTTAGAGTATGCCAGCGAACTATCTCCATAGCTGCCACCTGTATCCACTGGCACCTGGTATCCTGGTTGTGGTTGCTGGTTGGTAGTGGAGGGATAATAATTTCCTACTGAAGCATTGGATTGTAATCCACGTCGCCCATATGTCTGAGACAGGCGCTCCTCCAGCTTCTGGTCGTAAAATCGTACTACGGTGGTGAGTTTTCCATGCATATCTACAAGCGTATCATACTTGTCTATTGTCCGTCCTAAAGTGCGGGCAAGTTTTGGACGAAGTGCTGAAACACTATCATTCAATTGCTGTAGTTTGGTCTCCTTGAGAATGGCTCCTGGTGGTGCTCTTTCAAGACTTTCAACCAGCTGGACGTAACGATACAAGATCTCTTCCTCGACTGGTGAAAACTCATCAGGTTCGGAAGGAGCAGGGGTTGAAAAGGTGAGTGGAGTAGCAGGAGTGGTAGATTGTCCAGACAATTGAGGATCCAAAGTATGATTGGATGGTTGTTCTTGGAATTGCGGATAATGAGCTGGTTGTGAGTCCAATGAAAATTGATATAGGCCAGAGGTTTTCGACTCAGGCTGGGTAATAGTAGCATTCATAGACTGAGGATTTGTTCCTTCAATATCCCGTAAACTTGCAGCTATCGCAGCCTTCATGTCCTCGTCCTCTTCATCACCATCATCACCAGATCCTCCTGAACCAGGAACAGTGGTTTGAGGAGGTGGAAGCGGAGCAGGAGCTGAGGTCAAACCAGGTCGTTGCTCGCTCTCCTTAAGACTGAGTTCCAATGCCTTCTTTAAATCGTCATCATCATCATCACCACTACCATACGCCACAGTGTTTCCACCTACGCTGTGGGTCGTCTGAGTAGATTGTATTTTCCCTGGGCCACTACGAATGCTACCACCATCACTGATCCCAGTAGCATGGGATCTCACAGATCCAAGTCCTTTCTTACTAGTGAGTTTCTCGTTACAGTCATCACATACTCGAACCGGGTCATTGATTCCATATTGAGGAAGTGGTTGATAATTGTTACAGTGACGTTGGTCATAAACTCCTCCGCAGTTACGACAGTGATGCTTCCGGTTGACGAATGAGAAGGGATCGCCACATTTCATGCAAGTGTCAGAGTCGACCCATTCCGGTGGAGCAGACGAATCAATAAATGAGGAAGATAAGGCCGTGATTGAAGGAAACTGGAATCCTTCACCTTTTAACTGATCATACACTTTGCTCACATAACTCAATTGCAGCTGATCTTTAAATGCGGACGCCCAGTTCTGAAGAGATTGTAGAATCAGCTCACGCACATCAGGGTTTGGAGACCCTGTGGCAGGTTTGAGCACTAGCACCACTGAATCTATAAACTCCCGTGAGGCAACTTCAATGAGGAAATGAGACCCTCCATTTTTGATGCACACGTCCACCAAGTTAAGAGTGGCAATCTGTACATTTGGGTTCTTGTGCAACAGCCTACGTTTAAGTGTTCGCATAGCATCCTTAGCCGGCACAGTTTTAGATCTGATCATATCACAGATTTCGAGATTTAACCCCAAATCTTGCTCTCCTTTAGGGAGACTTTCTGAGGTCGCTCGTTCGACCAACTGATCAAACGAGGAGTTTGAAGACCACCAACTCATGGTCAAAGATGCTTTTACCTGGCTCAACCTTTTACAATACGGTACAGCTAGTAACTTGTCCTTAAATGAGACCAATCAGCTGGTTCAAGCTCTTGCTATGTCTAATTCAACCAGTCAAAGTGGCAAAATTATAGTCACACCGATAGCGATTTAAAATAGAATATTCTCTCCCTTCCACAGTCCCCTTAAGCTTCCACAACTTCAGGATGAACTCGGTGACTCAAAACAAAGACTCAACTAGCTAGTGTGAGCTATGGTAAATATCACTATTCTATCACTTCACCTCTGAACACCACCACTACTAGGTTCAAATGATTTGACGGCAGTTGTGTATCTCTTGACCAAATCGCCCCTCCATGCTTGTTTGTAAGGCGAAATGCCAGCCGCTTTGATATCCGCCGCACCACACAGCCGCACCACCACCAGGGCAGGAGATTGCGGGGGGGCAAAAAGATAGCGACTTGAGAGATTCAGTAAAGGTAGCTAAAAAGCCCATGAAAGTACTACAGGGTGGGATATTTGGTGTTGTGGTGAGATTAAGAACGTGTAGTATCTGTAGGATTTGAATATTGTTGAACTGGCCACAAAATGCCGGTGTTAAGCCCAGCAACCGTAAGTTGTCAGGTTGTCAGGTCAAGTTGCTAAGATTGATACTTGAACCATTGTATTATAGGATCAATAAAGATACTAACTAGATAGAGCAAGCTGAAGGCCCAACTAAAGATGGCAATAAACAGACTAAGATTGGTTCAACAGAAAGAAACAGCAATTGCAAAGCAACAGCGAAGAACCGTAAGTACTGGATAAAGGATCAAGGACAAGAGATAGTCTATGTCAACAATGCTCTAACATAACAGCTTGCCCAATTGCTTGAAATCGGTAAGGAACAAACTGCAAAGATCAAAGTTGAAAACATCATTCGAGAAGATGTGAACGTAGAACTATTAGAGATCTTGGAATTATATTGTGAGCTTTTACTTGCCAGGATTGGATTGATGGATAATCGAGAAGTTGATGGAGGATTAGAAGAAGCAGTTAAAACTATCATATACACTGCCCCTCACACCGAGATCAAGGAACTTCATCAGATTCGCGAAATGCTGGTTCGTAAATACACTAAAGAGTTTGCCAAAGAAGCCATTGAAAATACTACCAATTCTGTTCCTGATAGAGTGATGAAGAAACTGTCTAACGACCCACCCTCAAACGAACTTGTAACTCAGTATTTGATTGAGATTGCGAGAGCATATCACGTTCCATTTAGCGGACTACCTCCGGAAGACACTGATCAAGATGGAGATGGTGGTGGAGTTGGGGAAACTAATTCTGGTGAACCAGGCTCATCCTCTGATGATAAGAAGGATAAAGAACCAATTGCAGTGGTAACTCCTTCGCCAACTTCTGATAATCCTCACCCTACTCTCAACCTTAATGGCAACAATATGCGAGATCGCCCACGACCCACCCCTGCTCTACCAAAAGAAGACGCTGAATTAGCAGGTTTACGAGATCGATTTGAAGCCTTAAGAAAACGGTGAGATAATAAACGGCAGCGGCAGCAGACAGATAAATAATGTACATTATTAGTATTATACACCATTTTTTTTTATGTTGCAAGACTACCATCATTTGGCTGAATAGTACTTTCGTAGTTTCTCATAAACATAGCGTGCTCCCCTACCGACACCAGCAGTGAGAATGCCTTTGGCAGATTGGGCGATGCTGGGCCAAGCAACCGTAAATCGAATCGCTCGCGCAATCTCCTTACTCAAATCCGCATCCTTGGCAATCAATTGATCAAACTCACTTCCTGTGCTCCTGACTGATGGGTCTGGCTTAATAGTTTCAGCTTTTTCAATCGCTTCTAAAAGGTGAGGATCATCGGGGTTGGTATGAGTAAGCTTTGCAGCATACCGACGATAAAGCCTTTTCTTGAAGTCACCAGGAAGTCGAACTACCATATTGCCTCGCTTTACCGGATCCTGATCCTGACGAAGGGAAGCTATGGAGATGTCAGAATTTTTATCAAGAGCAGCTTCGTCCGAGGAGTGAAGTTCCAAGTTCGGAAGTGAGTCCATGAGTGGAGAATAAAGTCGACGGAAGTTGAGAAACTGATTCTCCACAATGTTGTCTATTTTATGTGGGTTTTCTCCAAACGTCATTCTGAAATCTCCCATGTAAGAAACCGATGCAATCTTCTTATACAATTCAATTTCCGTGAACTGCTCCGGAAGTAATAGGAGTGATGCTCTAAGAACACTGATGAGGTTAGACTGGTTGGCGAACCGGACCCTAGGCTCATCTCGTAAGATTTTAACTGGCTTGTGTAGTCTACCAGATAGATACAAGCTATCCCATTCCACCAGATCCTCTAACAGAGTTTCGACGTTGACAATGCCATATTTTATCTTCAATCCATCCATTTCCACAAATGGGTTGAAATATGCTCCAGCACCCAGCCTATCTTGAACCCAACTAACAGTGCCCGATCCCAGGTGTCTGAGTCCGGAATAATGATCAGGAAATTGCTTCATGTTTAGAGAATGCCAATGCTGGGTATGAGATACCCCAAAGATCAGATCAATTTGGGGGTTTGATTTGTTACTAGCAGCACCCTGACTGAACACACCACTACCATAAGCGAATGCGTATCGAATCGGAGCCTTGAATTTCCACAAAATCGCTCGCAACCGTTCTCTCATTTCTTGGTCAATTGCAATGTGTTGGTTATATCCAAATCGCTGAGGGAGGTCAGAAAACTTGCGAATATTAGTATATGAGCGGGCGTTGAAATAATTTGGGTCAAAATCCACATCCTGCGGAGAGCTAGATTGTATTGGTTCATCATGCTGAGATGAGGTGGTTTTATTTGTCTTGGTAGTCGATAATGAAATCGGATTGGATTTTATGCTGCCAGTATCAGGATCATTCTTAGTAGATTCAGCTGTGCTCCCGGTTGAATTTGAATAGTAACGTGCAACAGCTATGCTCTGGATTGTCAAATTCCTGGATCCAAGCCACAGTGGGATCGTGTACAAAGTCATAGTATGATTCTATTTTGAATAGTTAGTTTATGTTCATTGAACCACCCCCTTTGCCATTAAACTCTGACCTCCTACTCACTAATTGCGCTGGCATATGCTTGCAACAGTCATAAATGAAGCTGAAAGGCTCCTTTATCCACCAACTGTTAGCTATTTAGCCTCTGTTTAACCTATTTCGCTTGGCCTGTGTGAAATTGTGTTAATTGAACCAACTCACGACTTCCTATTGACGTTGTTAATATCTTCGGCTCGTGAGTGCGAATTCCATAGTTTGGCGTAAGCAGTTGATATTTGTGGATATTAAAAGGGGACGGTCGGAACTCCGGCGTGGCTGGGAACAGAACCGCACTGAAAACTGTACTGAACCGTTCGACCATGACCGGCCCCCGATCCGAGTTTCGGGAGCGGTAGTTGAAGCTCAGTTACTCGTTGAATAAGCATAGCCATTGTGGTAAACAGGTAGGAATGGGACAAAAAAGATCATCAGAATGTGTAACTAGCAGGATAACTGGATTTCCACGACTCGCATGCTTTCATTCGATATTATCGTGACTGTTCGATCATTAGCTATGGAGCTGGAAAGCCGATATTTTATTAACCGGCGGACTTAGCTCAGTTGGGAGAGCGCCAGACTGAAGAATCACTTCGGTCCGAAATCTGGAGGTCCTGTGTTCGATCCACAGAGTTCGCATTCTTTTTTGTCTACAGAGGAGGGGGGAGTCATGAAGCTACTGGTTCGTTAGTTGCATGTTGTCAGCCATTTGTTTTTTTTATGGACGAGAGTCATGAAGCTACTGATTCGTTCATTGCGTACTGCTAACTATTATTTTTTTTGATGCACGGGACTCAAGCTACAATTTACCCTTTCGTTTGCGCAACCTGATACTGTCAATAATCTCATTTAATATAACACTTTTCTATATCATCATCACTAGACTTACTTTGCCTCAGCAGCAAGCTTGATAGCCTTTTCCCTGGCACTAGCATCGCCACCCTGCTCACCGAAAATGTCAACACCCCAGTTAACCGGGTCATTGTATCGGAAATGCTTGTCGAGAGTGTCGATTTTTTCCACAGCCTCCTTAGGTAGAGGAGCAACACCATCATAGTTGGACTGAATTCGAGATGGAGTCACTGACTTGGGAATGACAACATATCCCTTTTCAATGAGATAAGAAACAATGACATCAGCAGGCTCCCTTCCAAGACCAGCAGCCACCTCCTTGATAAGAGGGTCATCGATCACTCGATCATGGCCATAGACATTGTTACCGAGAGGAGAGTAAGCTGTAGCAACAATGTTGTGCTTGTTAAGGAACTCCAAAAGCTTAGGCTGTCGCAGATAAGGATGAGCCTCGATCTGGTTAACAGCAGGCTTGATCTTGGCAAACGAAAGAAGTTTCTCAAGCTCAGCAATGCCAAAGTTGGAAACACCAATCGATCGAACCTTTCCTTGCTCCACAAGCTTCTCTAACGCAGCCCATGTCTGTTCAAGGGTGGTAGTAGTGTCTAACTCAATCAATCCATCAGATCCTTTAGGGAAATAATCACTGCCAGGCTTGAATTTGACTGGCCAGTGAATCAAGTAAAGATCAAGGTAGTCAGTTCCAAGCTCTCGTAGAGTCTGCTCAATGGCCAGAGTAACTTGTTCAGGAGCCTGACGAGAGTTCCATAGCTTGGAGGTGAGGAAAATATCCTTTCGGTCAACTCCAGAAGCCTTGATACCTCGACCAACTTCCTCTTCGTTTCTGTAGATGGCAGCTCCGTCGATGTGACGGTAGCCGTGCTTAAGAGCAACTTCTACTGCCTTTTCAACTTCATTAGGCTTGGACAGCCAGGTTCCCAGCCCAAATACTGGAATGTCGTATCCAGAAGATAGCTTGACAGTGGTCTTATTTGAAACTTTAACCATTTTGAAACTTGTTTAATTGAAAAGGGTTATCCAATTTGTTAAACTCAAGCTAGACGTGCCCACCCACCCCTCTTTATATATCTTATCCTTGCTCTAAGCTTAAGGCCGACAACAGTATTACTTTTACGCCGCCGCGGAAACGTGGGGGACCACAAGTCTGTGTAGGAGAGAGTATGTGTGATGGGAAGGAAGAAGGATGAAGATTATGGCAATTCAGCGTGGGGTGGTGTACGAATTTTAAATAGCGACTAAACTAGATGATCGATTGTATCACCCAAACCTCTTCTTATGCCTAAATGACCAAACATACCTCACAATCACTGTCTATATCACTCGCAGTTACCAGTCTGGCCTCTAGCTGCCCCCCAAACTCCGCCACGGACCATCGCCGCCCGCACGACTATGGTGTGACGGAGGTAATAGGCCCGGCGGAGATATTGACGAATGATAATTAAGAATGCCTCGAAGACACATAATGAGATGCAAGTGGTCCGAGCAGCCACGATAAAGGCCCGCTACTGCTAGGATGCAGTAAGATTATGGTAGAGTTACGCGATGATGATTATCGTTGGTTGAACATTGCACAATCGTGGGGAGTATGATTGGATCGATTGAGGGGAGTAGGATGATGGAAGACGGATGGAATATCTGTGGTATGATAGTGATGCAGGATGGTGTAGTATAGGTGGTAACGGTAATGCCGGAAGAAGTGGGATTCGTAATAACGACATGTACTGAAGAAATGTATATATATATAAATGTACGCCAGCAATCAATCATAGCAGAAACCCTGCCAAAGTATGCGAAAAGTCGTAAAGAACCGGGTATAATACCGATCAAGATCTAATCCATGGCACCCGCTTCCACGGTTGGAGTTGCTTCAATGGGCTGTTTATGAGATCCAGGCTCAGTACTATCAATTATTGAACTGGCGTCCTCTCCAATAGGTCCAGTCCACCCATTAGCTCGAAGATATTGATAAAACTCCAAATCTTGGGTCTTGAGATCATCTTCCTTCAAGTGTGGAATAAAGAAATAAGTCACTATGACTCCTACTACTCCAATGATGGCAGCAATGATAAAGGTCCATTCCTTTCCCAAGTGGTTTTGGATGGGAGTGAACACTTGAGTTCCCACCGCAGCTCCGGTCTTTCCAAGCGCAGCTGAAATTCCGTACGCAGTTCCTCGAAGACCAGTAGCGTACGACTCACTGGACACCAAGCCAAGCATATTTCCTGGACCAAAGTTGCCAGACGAGTTCATTAGGCCATAAAAGATAACAAACAGAGGGACAATTTTCTTCAGCTTTGTGTATGAACATCCCACGATCAAGCCAAATACAAGGTATCCTGAGAACCCGATCATCATTGTGTATTTTCGCCCAATCTTGTCACAAACGAATGCCCCCAGAAACACCCCTGGTAATGCAATTACCCCCAGCAATAACTGCCATTCAGCTACTATCTTAAGGTCAGTCGGGTCATCAACAATAGTCGAAATGATCGTGCCAGAGAAAATACCATTAGGAAAGGTCACAAAATCATACAAAAACCAAGCTCCACAAGTACCAAAAAGCCGAGGCCAGTAATACTTTAATGCCAGCCAATAAGGAACCTTGTGCTTCATTGCACCTTTTTTATACAGTTCAGATGTCGCCATTTTGAATCGGAAATAGAAAACTGACAATGGCCATATGCATCCTAACGCGAAGCACACTCGCCAGATAGTTGATAGATGAGGGGAGCCGGCAGCTGAGTACACAATCAAGAATATGATGATGGCAAACGGTCCACCAAATGACAGAGGCAGATTTGTGACCAGTACGAAGATACGACCTCGTTTTCTAGTGACCTCGTTTGTGGCCTCTGACGCTGAAGTTGAAGACGCAGGGTATTCACCACCATTACCGAATCCGATGACTCCTCTAGCCACCACCATCATCCAAAACATGCCAGTAGGAGTATTTCCATGGGCAGCAGCAGCAAGGATTCCTCCAAGCACAATCATGGCGGTGGTGGTTGTGATGGCCCATTTTCGTCCCATATAATCTGATACCAGTCCGATCACCAGCATACCCACAATCTCTCCTACCAATAGCGCGTTGGACACTCGAGTAGACATTGTCGACGTGTATTCTATAGGGTATTCTTTTTTCAGTAGGACATTTGTCATGGTCATAAGGTTATTTTGGTACCCATCACTGATAAGAGCGAATCCTGCACAGATGATTGTGAAAATCTGAGTGAATGACTTTTTCTGAGTTCGAGGGTCATCTTCACCACCATCCACTGCTGAATCTTGACAGACCACTCGATCTTCAGTCACGACCTTAGTGTCTTCCTGTGTCATCGCAGACATTTTAGACTATCTAACTCTCTACGGCACCTATTTCCCTTCGTTTGTGATATCAGTCTACGATTTGCTCTAACCTACTCAATCTACTCAGTCTACTCAGGATAGCCTTTCCTAATATACTCCCAGATCCTTGGCACGGTTGACGGCACTGCGACTGCACAGGCCACATTACTCCATCGCGCCTTCATTTCACTACCCCTTCGTCGTACTCATTACTACCCACGTTCCTGTAGGGCGACCCCACGTGCGGGGTCAGCAATAATACTGGGCAGGTTAATGTGGAGATTTAACCGACCAGATTTAATCCCTGCAAGCGAGACACTTAAGCGAGAACGGCACCGGCCAGGATGATACGATGTATTGGATGTGTGAGGGAAAGCTTTTAGAAGAACAGGAGCAATACGATGGCATTCCAGTCGGTCTACGCGTCTGATCTGTTTAGTAGCCCCAGTTATATCGGTTGAGCCGGGTTTGGCTTGTGCGGGGCAGACGGGCGCCTATTCCATAAATAAACGAATTTTAACCGTTAGAAGGAGTTACCGAGATCTGTTCTACTAATCTGATCCGTTAATCGGTCTGCTGATCTATTCAGCCAGGGTTGTATATATAATTCAAACAGTTAGTGCGTTGATCTGAAGTTCTCTGGCTACTGGCACCATAATTTTCAACTAATCTCGGGCGCCCAGCACTTAGTAATTAACAATAAGCATTCAGATCGTTTCCTATTAGGCTAAACCGGGACTCAAGCTGTTCGGCTGCGCGAGCCTTATTCCACATAAGCTTAATTACTATGCACGTGGGAAGAAGGAGATGACTGAAGACGATTTAGCAATACGTTAGTACATGGAGACCGTTAAAAGCAAAGCTGTGGTGTTTATCTCCGGTCGGACTTATCGCCGACAGTCAGTCGATCGTTAAGTCACGTGACATCACTCATTATATCGTAAAAAAGCTTGAGGGATTGTTTCTTGAAGATTGTATAATAATACATTTACTCCTATATCAGGTTCCAACTAAGGAGAGAACTATATTTATTGGAGCCTTTATGAATATAGATAGTCAGTATCATTCAAATGAAGACTCATCGTCTCCTCATATGCTCAGTAAACCTGGAGCTCCGGGACCTGAAGGTGCCAAAATCATTGCGTTGAGAGATAAGTTATTCAACCAGGCTGAAAATGCAAACTTGTTAACCATTGATCTGTCTGGTCTGCCGTCGGATCTCCGGTCTCTAGCAATTCGATACCGTAGATTGAAGCTTGAGAAGGAGTTCAGTTTGGATGACCAACAAACTAAGCGACAAGACACAATCTTAGCGGAAGGGCGATTGCATTTAGTAGATATGGCTCAGGTGATATCACTTGAGAATTCGTTTCAACCTCGGCTCAATATGGCTCTTGAAAGTGTGCCTCTTGCTCATACGGACCCTAGTACCACAGACCAGGTGTCGCAATATCCAATTACTAGGCCCCCACCACCACCAACCAGTGGTCTACCATATGACGAACCAATCATCCAGACCAAAGCCGAATTTAACGAAAACAAGTCGTCCAGTGGGACTGCCAGTGGGCCTGCCACAAGTAATGGAATTGAATTGTCACAACCGAATACTGTAGCGGAAATAGACACTGAAAGTGCCAGGGTTGGTGGTGATGACAAGGATGAGGAGAGTCTTCGTCTCGAAGAAAGTTCACCGGCTGATGGTAAAGATTCTGTTTCCGTGCCTCACAAGGATACTAACTCAGACAGCTCAAAACTTCAACATGAAGAGTTTCAACCTGCTGATAAGGACCTTGAAACTATCCACGGGTCCTCTGGTTCATATTCGAATTCTCCAACCATGGTAACTGGCACTCCTAATCCCATGTACTCCGACGAATATCCAGATAGACCTCAAAGGGTTGTCGTAACTCCAATCACGTCCCCAAAGGGTTCTAAGGATCTCAAATTATCCAATGAATTTCGTAATGACGAAACTGATAACCGTAGTCTTGAACTTCCGACTGGGCCAAAAGCTTTGGTAAGGAAACCAGCTATTGACTCGAGAAATTTTTCATCCATGCCATGGGAATCATCCGCAGATCTTCCACAGGCACCTAGAGCTGATAGTAACCCTTGGCCACCGCCCCCAGCACCAACACCGCGCAGACCTAGACAAGCAGCATACAATGGGTATCCGAATTCGAATTCCAACTCATACCCACCAGCTCCAATCTCGAATAGTTACCAGCAACAAAACACCTCAACAGCTCCCATATATCATATGGATCCCAATGTTTCATCGATCGGCTACAATTATTCGTCTGGATATTATATACCTCCTCAGGGTCCTCCTCCTTTCGCACCACCATCAATGCCTGGTCCGTCTTATAATGGAATGATTCCTATGTATTCAGATGAATATCCCGCACCGCCTCCGGGGCCTCCAAAACCACCATTCTATCGTTTGAACTCTGCTCCTTCACATCATCGACCTATTCCAAACCCCCCACCAATGCCTGCCGGATTCCAGCAGAATTTAGTCGGAAGCAACTATGGTGGTACAATACCCCCACCACCTCCTCCTCCGCCACCACCATCTGCACCATCCTATCGCCATTCAAATCACACCTTATCCCCGACTAGCCATAGGTCCTACAGCAGAGCTGGAATTTCAAAAAGCTCCTCACAATTTGACGGCTGGAGATATAGTTCAAGGCATACTAATAGCAGTGGGCCATCAAGGCAACGACAATTACCCGAACCAACCTCCCGACCTGCTCCATACTAACTTGACCTTCACGGTGATTACTTCTTGATAAAGCTCATTGTATGTATCATTGTATAGAGAGAATGAGATAAAACTTAATCTATACTTGACTACTATATCATCCAGTAACCTTACTTGAAAAATTTGCCAAACTTACTTTTCTTACTCTTTGATTTCTCATCTAACGTAGACGTCGAGACAGAACCAGGGATAGTAGGTTGTGAACCATTCTTCATTGCAGGTAATGGCTTGGTAGAATTAGAGCCAGGAGGTGGTGGATGAGGCTTCTGTTGCTGAGCTTTCCTCACCTCTCTGTCGGATTCAAAAAGATAGCGAGGAGCTGATTGGGTAGGCTTGTCAACAGGCAATCCCAACTTATCTCTGGGGGCAGTTAGCCGGGACAGGTTGCGAAGAAAGGTCATTGGGGTTAAAATACAGTTACCACCAATGAAGACATCTTTAGAGTATTGGGATGCAATTTCGTAAGCCGACCGAGTCTCTGATAAGGTCACTCCCCCAGCCACAAACACCAAGATTCTTTGCTTGGTTTGCACAGATGTTGGGTTCTTAGCCCATACCGCTCTTTGTCTAGGATTTCGAAGAGAGTTAGGCTGAGAATAGTCTTCTGAATCCGCCAATGGTTCGTCTCTAGTAAAGGGGAATTCAGAGTGTGCTAAGGCACCACGAATGAGCTGATCCAGTACATTCTTGAGCCCTGGGACGTATCGAGAAGTATCATAAACATCACCAGATGCCGCTCCATGATAACGTACCGGTATGGAATCTTTCGTCACTTTTGTTTTTGTAGTTTCTTTATAGGTCTTAGATCCAAGAAGCTCGAGGTTCTTAATCACAACCAAATCGATATCCTTGAGTCCACAATGGTTCTTGAGCTTCTCATAATCCTGAGCAATAAGACCCCCTCTGAATAAAGCATACAATATAACTATGCGAACCTTATCAGTGTTATCAAGAATGCCATCACCATCAGCTAGGAGCTCAATCATGTCATCGGTGAGCCTACGACTCTTTTTACCCTCAGACGACATACCAGTTGCCAATGTCTGTTCAATATCGGCGACTGCATTAAGGTTCTTTTTCTGAAAAAACTCCATACATTCGTTTGCCATTTGAAGATGTAGTGCAAACCGCTCTTTCATTTCAGCAAACATCGGAAGTGAAGCAATCATATCTTGAAGATCAGACACTGTTGATTGAGAAGTTGTGTCGACCAAATGAGGATTTTCTTTCTTGAAATGTTCCAGTTTAGATGTGAGAGAATCGATTGCGTCCTGCATGTGTAAATGACGAAGCGATACCCATTCAGCATCTTTGTCAGTTAAAGTGCCCTCAGCCTGCTCCTTGGATCCTCCAACCTTTTCAGAAGCATAAACGAATTTGTTTCCATCCTTGATCGGTAATAAATCATAGGCCATTGCCTGGTAGGTAAATTCATGCATAATTGGAGCGTATGGGTCAATTGACCTGTCAGCTATCAACAAGACTGATCGCTGTCGGCCATCATTAGGAGGGGGATAGTTTTTTGCTCGCCGAGCATACATATCAATTTCATTCTGAACAGCAGTGGCCAGCATAAATGGCAGCATGTGAGCATCATAGCTTTGAGGAGGAGCCTTTTGAAATCTAATGATTGGGTATTCTCCAAGAGACGCCAGAACCGATGCGATCCCTTGGGCAGTATTGTTGATCTCAGTAGTGACAAGGTCACGACAGTTGCGATTGAAGAAGATTTCAGCAGAGAATGGATTATCTAGGGTGTAGACCTGCATCTCTGTGGGCAAATAGTCTATATATGCTGGTTCCAGGGATCGTAAGAATCTACCAATGGAAGAGTTTCGAATCTTCCTCACTTGGTCGTCGCTCAGTCCAGGAGTCAAAAACACATGAGCTCCTGCGTACCGAGGAGGAACTACAGTGAAATCTGCGCTGATACAGTCAATGTTATATGCTGTGGGCTTAGCAATATAGACTGCTTCTAAAAAGCCTTGAGTCTGACGCCTTGCATCAAGAATCTCTACCGATGATACATTACGATTGAGTAGTTCACTCCTGTCAACAACGGAATCCACTAGTTTGGATACGTGAGTATCAAGTACCAAGACCTTATATCTGCTTGAAGGTTGGACCGAGTCCACTATATCAAACAGTGATTTTTTCAGACTATCCAACAAAGTCATTGCGATAACCTGAGTCTAGAGATGCAAATCCGTCCAAGACCAACCAAAAAATCAAGATATTATCAAGAAGCTTTACTCATATAGTTTAGACCAAGTGCAGTGCTCAGATTCTGGCTCAGATTCAGACTCTGGTCCAGGCTCAGGTTCAAACTCCCTCTCAGTATCCGGCTCGTACCAAGGCTCAGGTACTCTCAGACTCCGACTCAAGCTCGAATTAAGGCTCAGGTTCGCACTGTAAATCGAATACACTGACTATAACGAACCTATTCCAATTTTAATATCTGCAGGAGTTCTTCATCCATGTACAAGATGATCTCAAAGGTATTACAGCTACTTTGACACTTGCAATATCCTCGCCTCGGCTCACGAGTTGCACTCAATGTTTACTATCAGGGATGAGGAGGCGTAAAATGGGGAGAGAGGCTGTGCGATGGGCATTCGAGTTGGGCGGGCGGCGACAAGGCCAGAAAGTAGAGGGGTTAGGAAGCTTGAGAAGAGAGAGAGAGCAGAGATTGGAAGAGGAAGTAGAAAGGTAGAAAGGTAGAAAGGTAGAATAGTACATTAGTTTTACATGTCATTTATCAGGTTCAAGTTAGAATTCATCGACCTACTCTGATTCCGATGGTTCTTGTGACTCCAATGGCTCCAATGGCTCCAATGGCTCCTGTGGCTCCTGTGGCTCCTGTGGCTCCTCTGATTCTGGTGACTCTTGAGGCTCCTGTGATTCGTCCGGTAACTCAGTCATGGTATAAGATACCGGATCATATTCTGAACGGGCATTGTCTCGGAAAATTGATTCCTGAGGAGAAATATCTCTGAGCGAGAGATCGATTGCTCCGACACTGTTCTCGTTGACAGTCTCTCGTCGGGCTCGGGCCACTCGTCGTCGTTTGAGGTTTGTGCGACCGATGATTGGCACATACATTGCCTGACTATTAATGCCATCAAAAGTGATAGCCACCTCTTCGATTCCATTATGAAGCGATAGGTCAATATCATTATCTTGAACTCGATCAAATCGAGTGGGCTTCGAAGTAGTAGCGCCATCCACGCCAGTAGAAGAAGATGCTTCACTCTCATCTTCCTCAGTAGTCTCAAGCGTATCTTTAATAGAATCCATCTTGCGTTTAAGAGCCTTGGCAGCAGAATCCTCAGCAGCATACATCGTCATCCATTCATCATTTTCCACCACGTTTCGTCTAAACAAGGCAGTTGATAAGCTAGCACGCGAGAAATCGTCCTTACGACCTCTAAGAGATGCAGATCCCACCATCTTAACTGCTAGGTGTACCAGGTCAAACATCTTAAGGTCAGGAAGAAGTGGTAGTGATTGGACTGCTTTGGCATTCTTTTTCTTCGGATGCCGTAGCTCAGAAAGCTCCTTATTTGCGTCTTCAAACATAGACTCCACCAGCTGAAGTTGAGCTTCTGGGTCATCATTTTCTTCACTCAATGCCCCCTTCCTCTTGAGTTGTGATGCTCGGACATCTACCGCACTAGCAGATCGTGCTGCTGAACCTGAAGACGAAGTAATGTATTCTGTTCGTCTTAAAAACGATACTCCAGGCTGGGATTTAGACTTGGATGCTCCAGACTCACCTCCTTCTTTTAACAACGCTCGATCACGAGGATCCAGCTCCTCAGGAGGGTTAGCAGGATATACTCCAGTCTCATCACCCCGATCAAAGATCCCAGGAATCTCGGTCATATCTAATGGCATTCCTAGATCTCGATCAATTTCGAAATTTACTCCTCTCTTTGGCAACATTGTTGACAGAAACGTTGAAGAAGTGATATCACTCAAATCTACTGGTATCTTCAAAAGTGCTGGCGGACATGGCGGAGGTAGTAGCTCATTCTGGTATCGAATACGAGCAATATAATCCTGACGACTATTTCGCGACATTTTTTTGGAAAAAAACCTACTTAAAATATCCCGATGCTTGACAAAATTCTCTTGAAATCGCCTCTCTTCCCTTTCTCTGTCTTTGGCAACTGTTACTAGTTCTTGTACCACTTAGCGTCGAGATATTTTGTAGTTTCGACAATGTCCAAAACTTGGTGAAGTTGAAATTCCAAGGAAGTCTCACAGCCGCACCTCTCCTTTTTCCACCGGATCTGTTGAAATGGTAGACCGGATAAGTTTCGAGTTTTGAAATGAGATAGAACGAACGATTGTGATATAACCAAGAGGAGCTAAGAGGGAACAAAGCATTGGGTTATATTTGAGCTCTGAGCGTGAGGTCTGAGGTAAATACATATCTGATAGTGAAATTGAGTTATGGAGGCTCGACCAGTGGTAGAGTAATCCTCAGTGATGATTCGTAGTCCCCAGCCTGAACAAGAGCTACGGTTATCAATCTCTGGAGAATCTAATGATAATTCTGAAGCCAGCTCTATAGCCAGCTCTGAAGAAGATTTTGATAACGAAACCCAAGAGAATAATGAGATAGGGTTTGATTCGAACAATGCAATTACGTTTGATCTGGGTTCGATCTCAGATCAGGCCATTGAACATTCATTTGCACAGATAAACAAAACCATTCGTCAGCAATCTAGGAGTGTCAATAATAGGATTCGATCCATTGTGGCAGACTCACAACATGTGCTCAAAGTTCAGGAAGCATTTCAGCTACCGCTAATCTCCAACGAACGCTGTGGAAGATGGTATATACCACCGGATAAGCTTGAAGAATCAGTATATTTCAAATCCACTGATGGTCATAGTGGACAATGGGCGTTTTCGTTCCGTCGACTTAATGTGCAGTTATTGGATCTAATTTCTAACCACAATGGCGCAATCATAGTGGATTCTACTAGAAGAGGCAAACGAATGCCTGATGCTCTTTCCAAAACCATACCAATCTGGTGTGCAGTGATGAATTCAGTTCTACTTGGACCTGCGAGTACTTACAGCAAATTGTACACTCCCCCCAATGCAGTAAGCCGAAGTGAGCATGCTCAGATTGAATCCAAAATCGATGATTGGGCTGAACAATTGAGGCAATTACCTTTAGAATTTGAACGAATTCAATCCCTGATCTCTCGACCATTGCGTCCTATCTGGATTTGTCCTGGTGATTACCTGCCCTTGGAGCCCCCTCGCTATGATGAGTTCTACCCACTCGTGCTATGTACTGCATCTCAGATGATCCAGGATGGCTCCGATCACAGACAAGGGTATACCTATGTTCAAGGAGCTGCCGATGATCACGAGCTTTGGGCGAAGGAGTTATCTCCCGCGATCTTATGGGCGAATCTTGATATCCTAAATAATAACGGTAATTCGGACGACCAAACTCTAGAGCTTATCACCCAAATTTCCCAGAAACAACAAGGGGGAAAGAGTCAAGGAGGGACTACTATTTCACAAGGCTCGAAAGTAGACTGGACAAAGATTAGTTCGACTAATCTTTGGATTGGTACCGCTTTAGATGGGCTAATTTCCACAGATTTGCTTGACGCTTTCGGTACAATCATTAACCTTGGTAAAACTAGTCTGGAAGTGAAAAAGCATCAGCATTGCATCGAACATAGGTTAGAGCCAGGTAAGAGAGGGTCGCGAGATTTGCGAGTCGTAATACCCAAAATTATTGAGCAGTTAGAGAATGGTAGGCATACTTGCACATCGCAGCAATCTCTCAAGTCTGAGTCGGCTGAGATCCTGGTACTGTGTGACACTGGCTCTGATTTCTCTGTTGGGGTAGCTCTTGCAATATGGGGACGTTTCTATGACTCTGATGGAAATTACAATCCTCAAGCAAAAGCCAGAATCAATAAGACCGAGATCAGGAAACGTCTAGCTCAAATCGTTACCACTCGCAAGGCAAATCCTAGCAGAGCCACCCTGAATGCAGTAAATGACGTTATAATGGGGTCTTAAGCTAACTTAATATAACTTTCACCTAGGAGAAATTCTTTTCCTGGTACACCAATGAACTATTGTGAACCATTGGCCCACGTCAACGGGATGACCGAGATAACCGATAGTTCCTTTATCACTGCTATTAGTACATGCTATTTGTCCAACAGGCTATCGAGTAACAGGGTTCGATCTCTCCCTGTCAATATGCACGTCGTGTATTCCGTAATTTCTCTCTTTGAGGAAATACTGATGTTTCTTGAGCCACATCTACGGCGGGAGTCATCTCGGTATGAGAATAGGCAGGCTTTGTTGACTTGGGTGTCTGTGGAAGTCCACCCAATGCCAACATCAATTTCTCAGTGTCGCTATGAGTTTCTGGATCCAAATATCCAACCTGTGTAGAAGTTTGTATTTCAGAATCACTTAATGGAGCTGTAGAATCACCGCGGCTATACGCTTCAGTACCATCAGTAGGCTTGAGGCTGGTACTTCTACCTAGAATGTTTGATACCGAAGCACGACCAATTATTCTTCTATCTTTCTTAGCAGGCTCACGAACCTCAGCAGAAGCAGAGTCTATCACCTTAGAAAGAAGCTTCTTGGTTCCCTCACTCACTTCTGTCCTTGCATTAATTACACCACTCATGTGGGACGATGCATTTGGGTTTCTAAAGCCAGTATTGTCATTAAAAGTAAAAGAATTGGGCTCAAATTGCTTCTCAGATGAGTTCCTTCGCCGCCGTTTTGTCACCAAGTTTGTGTCCTCTTGTGCACTTTCTTCTTCTTCTTCTTCTTCTCCTTGTCGTAACAATGTCTTGGTTGAAACATTTCTGCCCGGATACTCCTTACCATCCAGGACATAGTCAGGGTTGTCTAAAGGGATGATCTTGCCGGCTTTCGCTACTGCGAAAAGCCAATCTACGGATACAATTGGGATATCACAATGCAATGCAAATTTAAATTTTCTGGAACTGGGTGTCGAAATCAACAGATCCGAAGCCTTTGTTAATACGTCTTCATACCGACCTCCTAAAGCCCGAATGATCTTAGGAATTTGATATGCCTCAATGCCAGAGTACCCAGAAATGCAGATCTTCAAGTGGGCGAATTCTGGGATGTTTCGATGACGGAGAAAATACCCCCATTCATCGATAATCAATGCCTTTCTATACATTGATCTCTCAATCAATAGTTCTGTTAGTAGGGGGCTGGATTTAGAATCGAGTCGTACAGCCTCAGATGGATCCATCTCGGAGTTAACAATGCATAGTGTGGTATTGGGAGCAACAGTTGAATTATGCGAATCATGAGCATCTTGGTTATTTTGAGATCCAGCTGGGAGGCTGTTAACAGTATCGCCTAAGACTTTTGCACGGTGAGAGGTTGCAACTTGGGTCAATTTTTTAAGTTGGCGGTGATCAAATCCATGAAATTCAAAAGTATAACCCGAGAATATTCCACTAGATGGGGGCTCTTTTGTAGACGAATGCATCTTTATATCGGTTCCATTCGAGGCTTCACTATCATTTGTATTAATTTTGCCATGCTGTTGCTGTTTTTCGACCTTCAAATCGCGAGCAGTATCCCAAGCACCAGCTTCCTCGTTTTCAAGGACCTTTTTCGTACTAGTCAAGGAAGATTTAGGCTTCTCAATAGTCTCTAGCACACTTTCCCATACCTGATTTGTTCGATTGACTTTGCGGATTTTCTTCTTAACGACAGCACCTCCAGTCTTGTTATTCGGATCCCCAACACCACTGTGAACACTTGTCAGATCCGGTGCAATGAAAGCACCTACTCCAATCTCATCTTCAGGAAGATCTAGACTGAAATACTGCTCTGGTAGACAAGCCATCCGATCAATGCTCTGAGAGATCCACTTTGGAGATACAATGGTAATACCCCAGCTCATAGAATATTTGTACTTTCGTCCAGTCTTTGTAGGAGATACCAGATGGGTCACCTGCTTTGTGAGATCAGGGGAATATTTACCACCATATTTTTGGATCTGGTTGATAATTTTTTGACGACCATCTTGAATATTAGTACAGCAGATGTTTAATCCTTCAAATACCTTGAGGCCACCGGATTTAAGTTCCTCGTCTACCGAAAGTAAATCATCTCCATCTTTCCATCTCTGAAACAGTGAAACAATGAAATCCGGACGCATAAATACTACATCATTTCGATTGCGCACTGCAAACTCATATTTTGGAGTGTCTCTCGATCCGACTATGAGGTATTCTACATCACTCATCAGATTCACTTTATGAATACCACCCATAGCACCAATGCACTGGACGATTTCATCACGAAGATCCGCCGGTACCGCAGTACAACAGAAGATACGGTTCGCTAATGGAGATCTAGCCCATTCGTCCTTAGATGCCATCTTGTTATGTTAAGCATGCCATTTGCACCTTTGTAGAAGAAATAACAATATATATACCAATTCTAAGAGAATCAGTTACAAGGCTTCAGTTTGACACCGTAAATGCTCTGTATAATAGTAATTGAATCTTTAATCGCCTTTATTATTGTAGTTGTACGCGTATCAACAACAACAACAATCAGGTTTATATCGACTGGAAGCGCGGAGAACCAAATGAGCACCGCGCGGCTGAACAGAA
>PPJN03000049.1:47991-63162 GCA_003705795.3 Blastobotrys americanus
AAAAAAAAAAAAAAAAAAAAAAAAAAAAAAAAAGACATCAATGAGACTCGAAACGACGAATCTCAAAATATTTCGATTTAAACCGGGAGCTTTGGGGTATATATGAATCATACAAGATACAGCCACTGAAAGAAGGCAATTTGATTTAGATCTGTTGTACCTTCGGTGGCTTTACTGGTGAATAAGGGACGTCCTGTTGAAGGATGAGTTCGGCAACTGTGGTGAAGGGTGGTGTGTCCTTAAAATCCAAGGTAGACAAAGTTGTGAAAGAAGTGAGCCAGCTTGGAAAACTTGACCGCAGCATCAATCAACGAGAGGTATCTAAAGCAGCGAGTTACGTTGAGCGGACATTATTAAAAACTGTTAGCCGAAAGTCCATTCTCAAGCCTGCCTTACTGAAAGAATCGAAAGAGACATTAATAGAGCTGCAGACCGGCATTAAGGATAGTAAGAATTCGTTCCTAAGTTCAAAAAGCATCTTGGCACCTCATGATCCACTCTTAGTGAAGTTTGGAAGAATCAGCGGCAGTAGCTTGGTAAATAATGCTGGTGCTGCAGATACTGGTGTAACCGCAAGAAATGATGGACCTGGTCATGATCCCCGAGTAGAGGATCTTATACGATACACTATTGACGGGAACCGTATCAATGCATGGGAAAGGTTCCGATCGTTATTTTATGAAAATCCTAATGTTCTTTCCACTCTAAGTCAGCTACAGGTATCGGAATTATTGAAGCTGATCCTGATTTCAACCAATGGTGTATCGTACCTACCTCGAGATTCTCGGGTTTTGCACACCATGGCAGAGGCGGTTCGAAATAGTGGTCATGAAATGACACCACTTATTTGTGCTCGTTTGATGAAAGGAGCGTATCTTGCTAAAGACTATGGGGCAATTGAAGGAATTTGGTTAGAAGCCACTGCCATTCCTGGATTCACCATCACTACGCCGTTGTGGAATTTATACATGAAATACACTTGTGGAGCGGACGATGCGATTGTCAATCAGAAGTACCCTCGATCTCTTCGACGACGACCTGAAGTTGCCAATTCAAAGGTAGATGCGAGAGCTCCAGTTACTAATGATCCAATAGAGCTGTTTCAACGGATCATAGATTCCGGGCAGCAACCCAATACCGAGACGTATGAGATTTTGATGGTTTTGTACGCAATCAAAAATGACATTGGATTGGTAAAGACTGTTGTTAGTTCTGTATGGGGAGCACCAGAAGATGTCACCAGCAAGACGGAAGGAACGACATGGAGTACAGATGATAATCTTTCACAACTCAATCTTTCGGGATCAGCCAACTCATCAGCTGGCCCAGCTGCCGCTCTTGCCTCTACTTCGACTGTCGTTCAACCAACGATCCAAACATTGAGCGAGGTTATGAAGTCATTTGCATTAGTAGGCGAATTCAATGACGGACTGGCTTACGCTGACTACCTGAGAAAGAGATATAGACTGAAGTTAAGTTCCAGAACTGCAGCACCTTTCTGGGAGTCGGCTCTTTTCTATGCTATCAGTCATGCTTGGGAAGGCCGTGTGTCTATGAAGACTCCGGAGGTGATCTGGAATATGTTGAGTGATGAATTTCGCATCGAGCCAACATTCACCATATACTTCCTGTTTTTGCGCTATAACGTTGCGCTAAGACGCCCGTCACAAATAGTTGCGTGCCTCAGTCAAATTTCACAGTCATCTCTTATCACAAACAAAGATACGCTGCTTCTTATTTATCTCAATCGAGCATACAGAGTTTATGAGAGACTTGGGAAATCCAAGAAAGGCTTAATGCTTCTTGATGAGTGGGCTACTCGGGGACCGAATTTTGCATCTTTGAGGGACCATCATTCAAAGAGACTTGCACAAGGATCTCTTGGTAAGAGGCCGAATCAGGGTCTTTTATTACGCTCCAGGCTCAATAAACAGCTCTCAACCGTGGGTCACATTGAGAACCGACTCAATGAGTCAAGGATCATTGATGATGAGGACGAAGGAGACTGGTGGAAGTAGCTGGGTCTGGGTAGAACTAGGTTGCAGTTTTAGAAAGGATTGGTAGTTGTAGAAAGTGATGGTAATTGTATCAAATGTACATATTTGCAAGCCTATATATATATAATCCCACACAGCATTATCATACCTCATTGTCAACAGCCGGTTAAACCTCAATAAGCTCATTCAAAACCATATATCGAGAGAATTGAAGATAGAGGGCTCGGTACCACTTCATCTGAGAAGCATGACCTTGAGTCATTGCACGACGAACGTATTGGTACTGCATCTGACCAAGGGCAATGGTGACTTCAAACGGTTTGGAACCTTCAGGCTCGCCGTACAGAGCCAGATTGGCCTGAGCTTCAAGGTACTTGTACAGTGCGTCCACGAAAAAGATGTACTTGCGATAGATTGGAACAGACTTGAGCACAAACACTCGTCGAGATCCGGGACCAGAAGCTTTCCAAAGCAAAGCTCCTTTATGAGTAGCAATATGGTTAGGATGACCAGAGATCCCCTCTTCATCGAACGTCACGATAGTGTTAGACTTTACCTGCTTCTCAAGAACTTGGGCTACAACAGCAGCATCCCACTGACTTTCAAGGCCATCTTGAAGCTCAGGGTGGTTGGCAACTCGTACGTTTTCAACAGGATTGGTCACATTCATCAGAAGAGCAGCCTTGACAATTTCTGCCTCTCGAACCGCTCCCTGGCCCTCGGCATCACCATTTGACAACGCTACCACGTTCAATGGTTCGGAAGAATTGGTGGACAACACAGACAGTGCTCCATAGGTAGGGGCAAAGAACATCAGCTCATCGTCAGGGTGTGAGACCACCAAGGTGACCGAGTTTCTAAGGATATCTGGGATGTTCACTGGGTAAGCATAAGAAATGAAAGCCCATAGTAAGGGGGGTAACCCAAACATTAGGAGGGGAGCAGCCATTCGCATCATTTTGGGCGAATTTTTTAGACACAGCACACGGTAACTATCACTTCTGGCTCAATTATCTGGGATTTCCCACGTTCACTAGTTCTGTAGTGCTTTTTAGTTCCTGTCAACAGTGTCGGTGGTAAGCTTAGAACGAGCGGTGAAAATTACCCCAATTGTGTAACCCCACTTTGAGTCGTCCCAGCGAAAAGAAAGCCGCATGAGATCATGGCATGTTGGGTGCAGTCTGGGGGTAAGTTAGATAGAGTAGCTGGAGTAGACCAATTTGAGTGGTTTATGCGGTCTATGTATTTTAAACTCTAAATGACAATGAGTTGGGTTATCAATTTCATTGCACATCACATCAATTTCCTGGTTCTAGAATCTAGTGTAGTGCTACACTTCCATACTGCTACATCACACCGCTACGTTCATTGCCACACCACCACTACCACACTGCCACTGCCACTGCCACTTACCTGAGTCTTACACCTGCAGCAGTCATGCACGGAACTCTCCTATTGTTATACTGGTTTCACACTGCTGATTATGATAGATTAACGATTACCAATAGTTATACGGTACATAGCATTAGTCTTTGGTTTATGTACTGAATGGTTTGTATTTCTATTATATGGTGTATGCTTCATTGTATTGGCATTGATTTTGCACCCTAAATGCGACAACCCCATTGTCTGTGGCAGACTTCCACCGCCTAGTTCTACAACAGGCGTAACGGTAACGGCGAGGCGAACAATGATCTGGAGATATGATGACAATGTGATGAGAACCCCAGCACCACAGCTCAAGATAGCTGAGATCTGAGAGATGTTCTAGCTAGTTTTATCTTCTCTCTCCTTTATCTATGACATTTCTTTGGGCTTATCCTGAACTACAACTTCACTACTGTATTCAATATACGGCCGGATCTCGGTTGGTCCCTATTACGTCACTAGGAGCCATGGCTCTCTGCTCATACAATCTCACAGTGTACAACCGCTCAATCTCAGCCCTCGGCTCCTATCTTGCGTACAATTCTATTTAACTCTGATAGTCAATCCAACGGGTTCAGCTGTGCAAATCACTAACATTGTGTCATCGTGAATATTACTAAATCCACCTCCATCAGCTGTTCCAAACCCTTCTGATTATGACCCCCGCCGAGGCGTGAGCGCTCGATCGCTTTCCACATTCTTCCATGTCGCTGCCAGATTGGTTTAAGACCTATCGGGCCGGCGTCCTTCAAATCGTCAAAAGACAAGACAGGGCAGCTTGGAACTCACCCACTTAGTGCCACTTGATTCCTAAGAACAACGGAAGGAAAAGAAGCCAACGGGGTCAAGAGCTTCGAGTGAGGAGTGGACGAGTCGACGACTCAAAAAGAAGAGCGTCCCAGTAGGATCTAAGTCCATATAGAACGGTAAATTCAATATAGTTTTAGAACAAGGTAGCTAGGCGGTAGCTGCAAGTCGAGAGATGGCTGATTTTATCCGGTAAGTTAAGGACTGCTGAGAGATAACGGGAATGATGACGGGCAACAGGGGACTTGGTCGTGAGAATCTGTATTGTATTGCAAGTAGTCTAGTTGTTCAAGTTCAGAACTAACTTTAGAACCCAAATCTTTGGAACGTGTTTCGAAATCACGTCAAGATATGTCGACTTGAACCCAGTTGGAATGGGGGCGTTTGGCTTGGTCTGCTCAGCAAGAGATCAACTTACCGGTCAAAACGTGGCTATTAAGAAGATCATGCAACCGTTCTCTACCCCAGTGTTGGCCAAACGGACTTATCGGGAGCTCAAACTATTAAAGCATTTGCTTCATGAGAATTTGATCACCCTGTCAGATATTTTTATCTCTCCCCTAGAGGATATTTACTTCGTAACTGAACTGTTAGGAACCGACTTGCACAGACTGCTAACCACTCGTCCCTTAGAGCATCAGTTTATTCAGTACTTCCTTTACCAGGTCCTTCGTGGTCTGAAGTACGTCCATTCTGCTGGTGTAGTCCATCGTGACCTGAAGCCATCGAACATCCTGATTAACGAGAATTGCGATCTCAAGATTTGCGACTTTGGTCTAGCTCGAATCCAGGACCCTCAAATGACAGGTTATGTGTCTACTAGATATTATCGAGCACCAGAAATTATGTTAACGTGGCAGAAATATGATATAGAGGTTGACATCTGGAGTGCTGGTTGCATTTTTGCTGAGATGCTTGACGGAAAGCCACTATTTCCAGGCAAGGATCATGTCCATCAATTTTCCATCATCACTGAGCTACTGGGTACTCCTCCTGACGATGTAGTGGAGACAATTGGGTCAGAAAACACCCTGAATTTTGTAAAGTCTTTACCAAGACGAGAACGTATTCCTTTGAGCCAAAGATTCCCAAATGCCAGTCCTGAAGCTGTAGATTTGTTGGAGAAGATGTTAGTGTTTGACCCCCGCAAGCGAATCACCGCTGCCGAAGCACTAGCTCATCCTTATCTGGCTCCTTATCATGAGCCTTCGGATGAACCTACTGCCGAAGAGAAATTTGACTGGTCATTCAATGATGCTGATCTTCCTGTTGACACTTGGAAAGTGATGATATATTCCGAGATTCTGGATTTTCATAACGTGGATTCTTCAACTGCTACGGTTGACCAACAATCACAGCAGCCTCTACAAGCACCGCCACAGCAGCCACTACAAGCACAACCACAACAGCAGCAACAGGAACTACGGCAGCAGTAACTGGTTGATGAGATTTCTATTTTTCGATTTCTCTCCAGAACTCAGGTTGAATCGCAGTATATCTGCTGATTCAATCAGATTGCTAACTGATCTTTTATTGCTGGCTTTACATCATGAAGGCTTTGGTATTGAATTAAATATATCGTAACGAGATAGTATAGATATAATGAATGAATCATGGAATCAAAGTGGTTACACACATTAATCGAACCAAGAAAAGCCAATTGTGTTTAATTTGCAGTTTTTAATTAGCAGTATGTATATTCTTACTTACAATGACGCCACTAATGGTACATGTTCTTTTCTTCACGGATCCCTTTACAGGTCCCCAATGCCTCCCTGCTTTGCAAGAGAATAGAATTTACTCTCTTTATCCTGTAGCAATGCCTCGGGACTATCAAATTCAGCTACACTGCCCTGATCCAATACAATAATCCTATCGCTATCCATAATGGTATTAAGTCGATGAGCGATAGTGAGAATGGTACGGTCTTTGAACTCGCTTCTGATAGTCTCTTGAATAACTTTATCAGTCTCAACATCTACCGCAGCAGTGGCTTCATCTAACACCAATACTCGCGAAGGTGTTAGAAGAGCTCTAGCTAGGGATATCAGCTGTCGTTGACCAACCGAGAAGTTAGACCCTCCTTCGTTGACCTTTCCATCAAGTCCCCCAGTCAACGTCTGAACATACTCCTTCAGATGAGAAAGCTCTAATGCTCTCCACAGGTCAGTGTCATCACGTTTGCTCTCCGGATCAAGATTCTCTCGGATAGTGCCTTCAAATGCTTGTGAATCCTGAGGGATAATGGATAGACGCTGTCGAAGATCCTTGAGGCCAATGGTATCGGTATGAATACCATCGATTCCAATATTTCCATCCGTAGCTTCTATGATTCGGAACAATGCTAGAGTTAAAGAAGACTTTCCAGCTCCAGTACGACCAACGATTCCAATCTTCTCTCGGGGTTTGACGTCAAGCGAAATTCCCTTGAGCACCAGCGGAAGCTCGGCTCGGTACCTGGTAGAGTAATTGTCGAATACGACAGCACCCTCCGTAGGCCATACTGCAGGAGGTCGGTGGTTTTCAATAATCTCAGGAGCTTCAGGTTCCAGGCTTGAATATTCGAGAATTCGTTCCACAGATACAATATTGGTCTCTACTTCCACCGTCATTCTAACAATCCAGTTGAGCGATTGGGTGATCTGTAGCGCATATGACAACACCAATCCAATAAGACCAGCGGTAACAGTTCCTCCAGGTAACAGAGCGATGGAAAGACCTGCCGATGCCAAAATGATAATGGAACCAAGGAACTCAAGTCTCACCGCCAACCATCGATTAGCACTGACAGTTGGGAAATACGCTCGCAAATTGATATCAACCCGCGATTCGTTAATGAACATAAATCTATCCTGCTGGTCATAAGCCCTAACGGTCGAAATGCCTCCAAGAGTCTCCTGGAAATGAGAATAAATGGGACTTCTTGAAACCGAATCCAGTCGCTTAAGCTCTCGTGACGTTCTCAAGTAGTAACGCTGATAATACAAGTACAGAACCGTCAGAGGAATCACGATGAACAAAAACTGGGGGGTCGATGAGGAGATAACGATCAGAGTAATTAGTACCTTGACCGTATTTCCAAAAAACTGGGAGAACGTTCGGGCCAACACTTGATCAACCCTATAAATATCGTTGGAAAATCGGTTCAGAATTCGTCCCACAGGAGTGGTCTCAAAGAAAGACATTGGTGCTCTCAGCACCGCCTTGAGCATTCTCGTATGAAGAATTCGTGCACTATGGATGGCACAGTATACCAATAGAATAATGGCTTGTGCGGCAGAGAATCCAGACGACACTGTACCAAGCAGCCCATAAATCCCTATATATCGCCCTACATGAGGATTGGATCCCGCTTTAGAATTAACCTCGGACCAATGCTTCAGCCAAACGTTTCCAGCGAGGGAGGTGGCCATCGATATCACCATAAATACCATAAACGTAAACACTCCATAGAGATTACATGCACGCGCATACTCCTTGTACACATCCCACTTAACCTTTCCTTGTTCTGAATGCTCCTTCAATCTGTTGAGCCGCTCCTGATGGTCATCGTCATCAATGGCGGAGGGTTTGGAAAAGCTGGCGGCACTGGCACGACGAGTAACATGATCGCTCTGTCTACGTTTACGCTTAGCCTGCAATTGAGACAGGGCTGCAGGATCATCAGACGCAAGTTGTCTGACAACTGATTCCCCAGAAGAGGAGGAGCCCTCGGCGGGAGAATTGGTTCCATTATCTTCTTCATCATTCTGAACCGTCACCGAACTAGCCTCACTCTCATTGTTCATACCTCGTCTTCCAAACTCCAATAGAAGATTGTAAATCATACCTTGTCGCTGGCGTACTTGTTCAGATGTTCCTGATTCAGTAATTTTACCATCAGCCACCATGGTAATGGTATCAGCGCTAGATAGAACGGGAATCGAATTAGTTGCCAAGATCACTGCCTTTGAAGCTAGTAGCCCATCAGGACCAAGAACTTTATCAATGATGTGGCGACCAACGTGTTCATCGACAGCCGAAAGAGGATCGTCCAATAGATACACATCAGCTCTAGCATATACAGCACGTGCCAAACTTAGTCGAGCCTTTTGCCCACCAGACAGTGAAATTCCCTTCTCGCCCACCATTGTGCTGTCTCCATCCGCCAAGATGTCCAAATCATCTCGAAGTGCACAAGCGTCCAAAGTCTGCTCATAGAAATCGGGCTCAAGCTTGCTGCCAAATAAAATGTTTTCCTTGAGAGTTCCATTCATAATCCAGGGTACCTGTGCAGCGTAAGCGATCTTTCCCTTAACCGTGACTGAACCTTGGATTTTATAAAGGTCACCAAGAATGGCTTGAAGCAACGATGATTTCCCGCATCCAACCCGACCAATGATGCACGAGAGCTCGCCCTTCTTTGCGACAAAGTTAATGTTACTTAGAGCAACATTGTACTCAGGATAGCGCTCCCATACGAAGTCTCCATCTTTAACTATCACCGCCTCTTCGCCCATATCGGTAGCTCGGGGCAACCTTTCAACTGCGTCAGCCTGAATCTCCTCCGAAGTCAAGAACTTGGTCAGCCGCTGAATTGAAACAAGAGCTTCAATGAACGCTGAAACTACATTAGGAATAACCGCTAGAGGAAAACTCAAGAGATTGAACAGTGCTAGAGAGGGGAAAACAATATCAGTGGTAAGAGCGTCATCCTGAGTATACACAAACAGGGCAAACGTTGAACATGACACCATGAATGGGGCACATGACCACAAGAAAGAACCGAGAGCGGAATAAAGCCCAATATGCTTTAGCACTACCAATTCGAGATCGTTTCGGACATGATTAAGCTTGTCAATAAAAGGCACCTCCCATCCATATAGTTTAAGACTCTTGACGTTAGTGAGAATCTCAGACGTCAGTCTTGTACGCGCATCCTTGTTCTTCATTTGTTTCTGCTGAAGTGTCTTCTGAATCTTAGCCAACCATGCATTGATCAGAATCATCACTACCATGACAACAACTCCAGCCCACATACTGCTCCCAAGAATAGTATACAAACTTGCAAGACAGAGAACGATCTGAAGAGGACCAGACCATAGAATTTGACCATACTGAGTCAAATCCTGGAGACGCTGGGTATCTACCGACATCAGATTGACAATGTCACCAGTAGTCTTACCTGCTCGTTCTTCATTGGAAAGCACTAGTGATTTGGAGAACACGGCAGCGGTAAGGGATGATTTGAATCTCATTCCGGTCTCGAATGACCGTTGAAAGTACTGATGAAGAGCAGCTGTTTGCAGCAAAGATACAGCAAACATACCAAACGCAATTAGGAAACCCTTTGCCAATGATACCTCACCCTTTGGGGCGCTATTATACTCGGATACAAACGCAATAAGCACTCTTAACAGTTGAGGCTGTACGAACGCAAGAACATCCTGTGTGGCCTTGAAAACTCCCGCCATAACAAAAGGTCCACCAAACGCACGAGCAAGAGCAGTTGCTAACGATGGGCTCTTCTTGGAATTGAGTTGGATATTCCAATAATGCTGGAACCTATCCGAAACCTTATGTGTCGCATCCTTGGATGGAAGCTCCGGCAAATCTTCAGCAGTTAAAAAAGTCTCGTAACCTCTGCGCATAAGTCCAGTCATCCACGAGAAGGTGATACGAGAGAATATGTCTGCTAACTCAACTGGATTCTTCTCAGTCTGCTCGAGCAAAGTTTCATATGGAGACTTTGCCTTAGGAACTAACCATTCTAGCAATAACACGGTTACTCCGTTGACAAGGGCAAACACATACAGCATTGAATTAATACGATGAGAAGCGAAAAGACCACGATTGAAAAGCTCGGTAACTTTAAAAATGAGCCCAAATGGAGTCAACAGCCAATAAAACAGCAAAACTCCGGAAGGAATTAGTGACCGTGAGTTCTCGAAATAATGCAGACCTCCCGCAACAAACAAAGTAACTGCATTTGCCACTGGAGTCCACAATGTTAAGCTCTGTACCCAATTATCCTGACCATAGTCGCCTGTAATCCCAATAGCTATCCACAGTAAAATCTGGATTCCTACTAGAGCAAGCTTGGTATACACTCTCCAATCCTCTTTACTAGGAATAGGCTTGCGGTTGATATACTGGATTAGCTGGGCCACGCCCAACGTCAACAGTAACACTGAGGGTACATTTAAAATCACACCATCAATGAAACAAGGCGTGAATGAATAATTTGGGTCAAATGGCCCCCATCCATCTTCATTTTGACATATACAGCTTGCCTTCGATACAAACCCCGAGGAGCCATTATTTGTCAGCGAACTACCCCATTCTCTAGCTTGATCACCTAAACTTGGCATCAAAGCCATCTGATACCTCTCATAATGGAGATCATCGAGGTTCCCCAACCCAGAGAGATCATTCATCCTCTCTTTCTTCAATTCTCACCCTGGTCCTTGCCTCTACAACAACAGTACGGGAATCGAGGTCGCAAGATGTTCAGGATTTTATCGCCCGCTTACTATCTATATTCTAGTCGACAATGGGAGTGTGGGGCTGACAAGGACTTCCACGGAACGAAATCATGCAGATGGAGATAAAGCATGATCAGTGGAGTTCAAGGCAGGTTCGGGTTTGAAAGCACGTCGGAAATGATGGTAGAAAAGACGGAAGAAAGGGTGGTGAAAGATACAGAGGTGGAATTAAATTCAATTGATGTATTACACTTTCTAGATTATCTTGGCAAATTGTGATCTTGATGTGTTCGTAGTTTCTCAGTTCTCAGTACGCCGCATGTAACGCCACCATGATTATCGCGGCACCTGTGGCAAAATAGAATGTCACGTCTTTTGTGTTTGAGCGCATAAAGATCGAGCTCGCCGACATTTATTTGCCTTTATTGATAGTATCCCATCAGCCAGGCGCCGTATTTGGGTATCAAAAAGCCCCTGAATCGGAGTCCGGGTGCGAGTATAGAGTGACTGGGCAGGCAAACGTGTGGGGTGTGGGGTGAAATGGTCATATATTTCACGCTTTGCTATTTGCTACGACTAGTGTTAGTGTTTGATGATGCTAATGTTGTTGATAGTTAACAATGCCTGTTGTTTGCTGACGGATTCTGGCATTTGCTAATTCTTGTGAATGTTATTCGGATTGGCTCGGATGTTGTATTACGTCCTTCGATCATGTGACTGGTGCGATAATTTGGTCACATGCCTATCATGTGATTTGCACATGCCCCAAAACCTTACGCTCGCTAGCTCGGACTAGTGCGGCGGTCTCGGCTAAATGCGATGGCACTTAGGTATGGTGCCCACACTCTGTCACTTGGAGCAGTCAAGTTGGAGATACATCTAGTTGTATAAGTAGTTATTTTCTGGCTCCTCAAACAGTAATAGACAAAACAACTATGGCTGTGTCGGTTGGTGGTAAGTATTAAGCGTGGCATGTTCTTCTAACGCTAGGAGATCATTTATAGCATATCACCAATGTAGTTCTAACTTTCCCCAGATTCATTCCCAAAAGGGATCAAATTCACTTATGTTCCTTATACAAAAGAAAAAGAGGGTATTTCAGCGTGTGGTATTCCCACTGCCTACGATTGTGACAAAGAGTTGGCTAATAAAAAGGTATTGATTGTTGCTGTTCCTGGTGCATTCACTCCTGCTTGCTCTGAGCGTCACATTCCACCCTATATTGAAAAGCTCGCATCAATCAAGGCCAAAGGAGTTGATCAGGTTCTCGTAATTTCGGCAAACGATGCATTTGTGCTGTCAGCATGGGGAAAGGCCTTGGGGGTTACAGATGAAGTAATCTTTGCTTCGGATCCCAATTCTTCCTTCTCCGCTTCAATTGGATTCTCTCAGGACCTCACTAATGCAGGACTTGGAGTTAGAACCGCTCGGTATGCTCTAGTGGTTGATCACGGTATAATTACTTATGCTGAAAAGGAGAAAGCAAGAGAAATTACCGTGTCTGGAGTTGATGCTGTTTATCCTCGACTGTGAATTGAATGCTGGTCTATATATAGCAAACAGTATATATCCTTTCATGTAGAACTTTTATTTAGAACATTATTAGCTACTTAGTGATAACTACTTTTGTTAGGCAACCGCTTCCTTTCAATTGATTACTTCAATTGACTTCATTATCGACAGCCGACACATATTTACGATATTCAGTTAATGCATCTTCAAACAATTGTCGGGTAAAGCCTGCTTTGGAATGATCTCGTTTCTGGTGATAAAGGAAGCTGTGCTGCAATAAGTATAAAGGCATTTTCTCCGTGTTGGCTCTGACTCCACTGAATATGGTGAGCTGAGGATTGGGTACCGCACTAGTTCCATATACTCGATAACTGATTTCATCTTTGATCTGACTGTCAGATATAGAATGATTAAGTTGGGCGTTATCCATTGCTGCAAGAGTTACATTGTACCCGACTTGATCAATGTCAAATTCCTTCATAATCCATAATCGGAACACACCGTCTGGATGGGATGATTGGTATAGGCTGTTAGATGGATAGAGGATATTGAACGCATGCTTTTGGTTCTCTGATCCATCTGAGAGCCGAATTACCAATCGGACACAACTATCAGTCACATTGACAACTGAGCCAGAATTCGAGTGATCTCTTGAGTCTCCATTAGAGCTGTGTGTTCGTTGATGGCCCTCTAGCGTCAATTTGTCTCCAATCAAACGAGCTATCTCATTGACTTCAGTCTCTTCGATAGTCCCAAATCTATCATAAACGGTGAGGTAGAAGATAGAATGATCCAAACAATAAGTCACCAACTCTGTGATGTCATGAAGAGCAAGATTCTTGGCCCCATTCTGAATACTCTCCACATTACTACGGTATAGATGGATCTGATGGACTAATCGATTTCTTTCTTCTGAAGTTTGGGCCATTGCCATTTTTTGCACCATTGAAGGAAGAGACTTGAACCCGATCTTGGGGCTATAACATGTCACTGCCAGTACGTGTACTGGTGATTCGTTTCTGCGTTGAGCCTGCAAGTCTGATTCATTCAAAGCACTTTTGTGAAATGGCTGGGAATCGACTGGCTGTGTTCGAGACATGTTAAAGGAATAGCCAGAGGATGATAAAGAAAATCCAGTCAGTTTCTGGGCTCGCAGGAAGGCTTGTTTGATGATCTGTGAGGAAACCGAAGTCAAATTAAGTTGTTCCTCGCTATGAATCGTATTTTCAACCTTATTGGGTACTTCTTTCGTCTTCACCAAAGATGAGATAGTGTAATAATAGTCTACCATCTCTAGTATCGCGCTCAATGCCGACCTTTTGAGGTGTAACTTGAGTATACCCATGGTCGACCCAGTCAGGGTCTCGACATTTGCATTGGTTCCAGGCACCACAATATCATCGATCTGAAATTTTTTAATTCTAAGCCCAGATATTCCAAACATTCGTGGTGTTAGCGTTACCCCGGATTCGTAGCTATCTGCTATTGAGAAGTCTGAAGTCTGAAGAGCAAGAGGATCCAAAGCGTTGTGGGTAGTAGACATCTTGGAATATTAAATGTTGGCAATATCTATAATCAACTAAACATTAAGTAGAAGTAGAATCAGATATTAGTATTAACCTAGCAGTTGTCCAGCTCTTTCTGTTAACAGTAGGGGTTTCATCTGTAGATCCGCAACAATAACTTATCATTTTCTGTCGTTTATACTAGTCATGATCCCTGTTCCAGATGCATAATAGTTTCAACTCTCCAGCCAAAACTATAGTAATTGAAATGAATCAAATGAGCCACATTGAAACTAGATATCGACAGCTTCCTCATGTCATTCTAATTTCAGCACTCTCACAAACGACTTCAGCACTATCCCTTTTATTTCTCAGCTTTTTAGCGACCGTTACATTATTTAAGCTCCTTGCAATGTCTTAGACATACTTCCATGCAACTTAAAAATAAACGAGTCTTTGAACTACTGGTAAGTAATGATCATCTTTTTTTGAATAGTATGTTTTCTTGACTCATCAATCCAGTGATCGCGAGTAGTGCTAAAATATAAATGATTACAATAACAGTCTGGTATTAGAATTTTCGTAGTCTTAGAGGAGCTTAAGCCAGAAGCATCAACGCAACAGGAAGAGCAGCGGCAACGATTCCAGGGACAGTGACCTGAGAAACACCGTTGACTTGCTCAGGGGAAGAAGACTGAGCAGGTACGGGAGTACCCTGTGTGCTGTTACCAGCAGGAACAACAGGTGCAGAAGATCCAGCGGGAACAGCGGGTGCAGAAGATCCAGCGGGAACAACAGGTGCTGAGGATCCAGCGGGAACAACAGGTGCTGAGGATCCAGCGGGAACAACAGGCACAGAAGATCCAGCAGCTGCGGAGCTAGGAACTGCGGGAGCAGAGGATCCAGCAGGAACAACAGGTGCAGAAGATCCAGCGGGGACAACAGGTGCTGAGGATCCGGCAGGAACAACAGGCACAGATGAACCAGCAGCTGTGGAGCTAGGAACAGCGGGAGCAGAGGATCCAGCAGGCTGTGTAGGAACAACAGGGGCAGTTGAAGCGGGCACACTAGGGACCTCGGTTGCTTCCTTCTCGCACTCAGAGCAAGTCTTGGTCAACACAACCGTTGAGTACTGAGTGTAAGTCGTTGATTCAGATACAACTACAGTAGACTGAACCTGGGTAGTCAGCTCAGTAGACGATTGCACAGCCTTTGAAGACTGGGGAGTGGTGACAGGGGCTGATGTAGGAGGAACAGCTGTGCTCTCAGAGCAAGGCTCAGTAATCACATCAGTGGTCTGAACAGTAGTAGGCACTGAGTGGATTGAAGTCACGGTAGACTGAGCAGGCTTAGATGACTCGGGAGTGCTACTGGTGGCAGGAGTGCTGGTAGCAGGAGTAGATGACTCAGGAGTGCTAGTAGCAGGAGCAGAGGTAGGTGCCGAAGTAGAAGGAACCT
>PPJN03000050.1:0-62762 GCA_003705795.3 Blastobotrys americanus
TCCCCGTGACTAAATTCCCCCGTGATCAATTCAGCATGTAGTTTCCTACCGCCCTGAACTTCCGGGGTTTAACTGACTCAATTTTACCACTGAGATTTCACTACGAATTTGACGACTAGACGATACTGTAAACAGGCAGCTACAGGCACCAGGAAGAACTGAACGCAAGGAGCTATTTCACAAAAAACTACTGTAGACACATAATACTACTGGTCTAACTTGCGTCTGTGTCACAATGCCCACTATTGCAGTAGATAAGGAAGATATGTATGAGGCCCTGGGCCGGAATTACACCACTGAAGAATTCGATGAATTGTGCTTTGATTTTGGAATTGAACTCGATGAAGATACCACCAATGATTGCGTTGGAACTGATGAACGACCCCAGCTCAAAATTGAGGTCCCTGCTAACCGTTATGATATGCTGTGTTTTGAAGGCATTTCCAGAGCATTGAATGTTTTCCTTGGCCGTGAACCAACCCCAACCTACAAGGTTATCACTCCTGAGGATCCTTATGTGTTAAAAGTGGAGCCCGAGACTCAAAGAGTTCGTCAGTATGTTGCCGGAGCTATCCTAAGGAACATCAAGTTCGACAAACGTAGATACAACTCATTCATTTCCCTTCAGGATAAACTTCACGCAAATTTGTGTCGAAACCGATCCTTGGTTGCCATCGGAACCCACGACCTTGACAAGATGACTGGAAAAACTATTAGATACAGGGGCCTTAAGCCTGAAGAGATCAAATTCGCTCCACTGAATAGAACGGAGGTTCTGGATGGAAACCAGATCATGGAGCTTTATGAAAATGACAAGAATCTTTCGAAATATCTCCCATTGATCCGTGATTCTCCAGTTTATCCAGTGTTCTACGATGAAGCTGATCAGGTACTATCCTTACCTCCGATCATCAATTCGAATGCTACCAAAATCACTTTAGATACTAAGAATGTGTACTTCGATCTAACCGGAACTGATAAGACTAAGATTGAAATTGTGGTACAGCAGCTTGTGACAATGTTCTCTCAATACACTTCAGAACCTTTCACGGTTGAGCAGATCAAGATTGAATCCCCCCACAATGGAGAGTCTCGTCTATGCCCGGATCTTTCCAACCGTAGCGCTACTGCTAGCGTGAGTTATATCAACTCTTGTCTGGGACTTAGTCTCAGCGGCGAGAAGATTTCTAAATTGCTTACTCGTATGTCCCTTGAAGCTACTCCCTCAAAGACTGATAAGGATGTCCTTGACGTTGCTGTACCGCCCACTCGTTCCGACATTCTACATGAGTGTGATATCATGGAGGACGCTGCAATTGCTTACGGATTCAATTCTCTTCCTCGAACGTTCCCTGATAAGTCCTTCACCATCTCTCAACCTCTTCCAGTGAACCGACTGGGAGATTTGATCCGAAAGGAAGCCGCTATGGCTACCTGGAGCGAAGGTCTCACTTTGACCCTATGTTCACATGATGAGAACTTCAAATTCTTGAGAAGAAAGGATGAGGGCAACGCTGTCCATCTCGCAAACCCAAAATCCTTGGAATATCAAGTGGTTAGAACTTCTCTTCTCCCTGGTCTGCTGAAGACTATCCGTGAGAACCGTAAGTACGCATTACCTCTCAAGGTATTTGAAGCTGGAGATGTGGTATTTAAAGACACATCAAAGGAAAGGCAATCATATAACCAGCGAAACTTTGCTGCTGTATATGCGGGGAAAACCTCAGGATTCGAGATTGTCCACGGATTGCTTGATCGACTGATGAAGATGCTGCGAGTTCCCTTTACTTCTGCTGCTCGGACAGACGAGAGGGGCTACTGGATTGCTGAGGAGAAAGATGTGAACACCCCCTACTTCCCTGGTCGAGGTGCTTCTGTTTTCCTACGGGTGGCTCCTGGAAAAGAGCCGCTAGTTTTGGGATCTCTTGGAGTTCTTCATCCTGAGGTACTGTCGCATTTTGAGATTCCGTATGTTGCTTCAAGCTTAGAGATCAATTTGGAGCATTTTGTTCTCTAGTCACGTAATAATAATGTAATAGACAGGTGCAAGTATTAATATTGAAGCTCATAGGCTATAGATCAGGGCTATATCATCACTTAGTTACTCAGTTGGAAGCACATTGCGAGTTGAATTGGATTCGACTATTTCAATAAAGCACGGAATCCCCTAGTCTTTCTTCTTTGAATTCAACGTTTTGTTTCTTTCCTGTCTTGACTTTACTAAAGCTTCATAGCCAATTCCAGCAAAAACAGTTAGCACTCCAATCCATTGCCCAAGATTGAGTCGGTGGTTGAACCACACAACGCTAATAAGCATTGAGAACATCTTTCGAGTAACCGTGACAGTGACAAGAAGCAATGCTCCATATTTCTCTAAAGTGAAATAGATAAATACTTGGCCTATTCCTCCACACAGCCCAAACATGACAATATCGGTCAACACTTTAGGATGAGCTGTAACAAAATCAATTGCTTCGGAAAGCTGGGTTGTAAATGGAGATATCAGAAAAAGAGAAGTCAATATCGTCGAAATTGCACTCAGCCCACACATCATGTGAGGACCAGTGATAGACTTATTAGAATGGAAGATCTGGTCTTGAGTGGAATTATAAAACCCATCCAATAGTAGATTTGCAGCCAATAACGCAAGACCAAGTCGTTGATCCTCTACTGACCTTGTGGAAGCAGCCTTAGAAACTGTACCACTGTAATGATGATGAGATAGTGAGAACAGGCTTACTCCTACTGTTATTATAGCCACCACCATATATCTGTAAAATGGAAACTTCCGTCTGTAGACTAACAGATTAAGAGCCATAACAGGAAGTAGTTTGCAACTCTTCGCCAAAAGGAGGGTCAAATAGTCTACGTAGCGCAGACTGGAATAGCTGCAAAAGCTTGAAAGTGATTGAGTGGCGGCAACAAGCAAGTATTGCCATACAATCCAACGAGTAGGAAAAATGTCTTTCAATGGTTTTATGAATCCAGAATGGGGTGGCTTATCTGTATTAGACTTTGGTTGTTTAAACCAGAGATATGCGAGCCCAATCCATGTTGCTAAGAGAGATTGAACTGTATTGATGACCAGCGATGCGCGGAATATTCGATTGTCTGGGCCATATGGAGTCGTTGATATTCGTTCCTGGAGAATGGCCCAAGTAAGAAATGAAAAATAGATGCCTCCGATACAAATGAAAAGCGAGATCGAATTTTTAGGTACCAGCCTTAAATTCACTCCCTGTATCTTAGATGGTGACGAACTTAGGGGTCTCTTGTTGGAAGCCTGATAAATTGGTTGAGAGTTGGGTCTTGATGGAGGAAGAGAATCTGGATGAAAGGTACTCATAGTGACAATCGAAATTTGGAGCTACCACAATTGACAAGAAATATGCTGCAGATTTCTGGAATCAGAAATATCGTCTTTGAAAAAGTCGAATTGCTACCACTTTGATGTACTACGGAGTTGTGTTATGCTTAATCTCCGCAACCACCAACCAATCTGCCTGGCTGACAATCCACGTACTTCCACTTCTAACACCCAATGAAGACTACTACTTTCAAATGTAAATACTGGTACCTGTGTCTAGAAGGTCTTTCTCATCTATAAGCATGACGGAACCAATCAAGCTGACTGGATGACCTATTTGAGACTGCCATCATCTCTTGGACACGTTGAGTATCGAGTTTCTAAGGGATGCCCACGCCGTTCGTCACGCGGCTGTGATCCATTAATATCAAGGGCGATTATGAAAGGAATGCGGAGCTGCTGCAATTTAAGTCATTCCTCCTCAGTGACTTTAATACCACACTGTTCAGTCAAAGCCTAAGCCTATATATTTCGTCTAATGGAAACATTGCAAACCTGCGTGAAGATAATAAGAATCTAAAAATGCGCTTATTGGCCTGGAGGTTATTTAATGGAATGTAGTAGAATGCCGCACGATGCGACAGCCGCATTTCACACAGCCGTACTCTGTGCCTAATATTCTTCAGGGTAACTTCTCATTGAGGTTTGGAGTATTTCTAGAGTTTCTCCACGATCGTTGAGATTAGCAGGTTAGAGGC
Organism: Blastobotrys americanus; assembly: GCA_003705795.3. NCBI lineage: Eukaryota > Fungi > Ascomycota > Dipodascomycetes > Dipodascales > Trichomonascaceae > Blastobotrys > Blastobotrys americanus. The sequence continues at coordinate 4,066 of PPJN03000050.1, forward strand.
GCGAGAGTTGTTAAAAACATGGCGTCGTCGACTGCGCCGTTAGATCCGATAAGTATCAAGTCCAATGATAAGAAGCGTAAGTAATGGTGGTGGATCTGAGTGCGAAATGAATTGGAGCATTGATTGAGTGGTTGTTGTTGTTTTTTGCCTCCGCGAAATCTAGCGCCAGGGCCTAATGAAGGCCCTATAATTCTCTGGACAAAAAAAATCATTGTGTTTGACAATACTAACATATAGGGGTGGCATACTTTTATGATTGTGAGTTTTATTACTGGTTATTAAGGTCTAAGGATGTTTGCTGAATACGAAATCCTCGTATCAATTATACAAACTTATTCGCATAGACCTTAATGAGATGCTAGCCATCGTTGATACTTTTACTAACATTTTTAGCTGACGTAGGAAATTATGCCTATGGCGTAGGCCATCCTATGAAACCACATCGTATTAGAATGGCCCATAGTCTGATCATGAACTATGGATTATACCAGCACATGGAGATCTACCGTGCTAAACCTGCGACCAAGCAGGAGATGTGTCAATTCCATACTGATGAGTACGTTGACTTCCTTTCCCGAGTCACTCCGGATAACATGGAGCTTTTTGCCAAGGAGCAGGTCAAATTCAACGTTGGAGATGATTGCCCAGTGTTTGACGGGCTGTTTGAATTCTGTGGAATCTCCGGTGGTGGTACAATGGAGGGGGCCGCTCGTCTTAATCGCGCAAAATGCGATATCGCAATTAACTGGGCTGGAGGGTTACACCATGCGAAGAAATCTGAGGCTTCAGGATTCTGTTATGTGAACGATATTGTTCTTGGTATTATAGAACTATTGAGATACCACCCTCGTGTTCTGTATGTTGATATTGATGTTCACCATGGGGATGGCGTCGAGGAAGCGTTTTATACTACCGATCGGGTGATGACCTGTTCTTTTCACAAGTATGGGGAATTCTTTCCAGGTACTGGTGAATTACGTGACATTGGTCGAGACAGAGGCAAAAACTACGCTGTCAACTTTCCTCTGCGAGATGGAATCGATAATGAGTCGTACAAGAGTATTTTCGAACCTGTGGTTTCTCATATTGTAGAGTGGTACCAACCTACGGCTATCGTGCTTCAATGCGGAGGAGATTCATTATCTGGTGACCGATTGGGTTGTCTGAACTTGTCTATGGACGGCCATGCTAACTGTGTTCAATTTGTCAAGAGTTTAGGCCTTCCTTTGTTGGTATTGGGTGGCGGCGGCTATACTATGCGAAACGTTGCTCGAACATGGGCTTTTGAGACGGGAGTTTTAGTCAATCGAAAACTTGGCGAGGATTTGCCATACAACGATTACTACGAGTATTATGGCCCTGACTATAAGCTTGATGTGAGACCCTCGAACATGTTCAATGCAAACTCTCGAGAGTATCTGGACAAGACGCTGGCGCAGATTCTGCAGAATCTAGAACGAACAAAGTTTGCTCCTTCAGTCCAAATGTCTGATGTTCCTCGAGATGCCGAAGATTTAGGTGATGAAGAAGAAGACACGGAGCAGGCTGTCGAGACACGAGGCGGGTCACAATTTGCTCAAGATGAGAGAGTTGTTACTAACAATGAGTTCTATGATGATGAGGACAAGTCTGGAGGTCGCAAGAACAAGGAAACTCTTTATGACCCTAATGCTATGGTTCTCTAAGATTTTGTAGGTGAGCATGCACTAACTTCGACAGCTGAAGATTCTTGTATCTTGTACAACCAGAGCTAATATGTTTTTAACTTAAGTATCTTTTTATTACAGCAGTTTATTGAAACGTTGCCCATTCCATCTTTAATGAAATGTTAGCGTGAAACTTTAAAGGGCATTCATTACTCGTTACAAGTGTTAGTTAGACATATCAATTCGTTAATCTTATGGTCACATTTATCAGGTTTCAAAAGTTTCAACCAGTAGTTGGATCATTCATTATTCCCAAACGCTGAATTGAACCCCAATAATCCATTAAGTCTTTTCACCCAATCTGTCTCAGTACTGGTAACACACCAGATTCCTTTATTCAAACCTCGTTCTGACTGGACCGTGATCATGTCCCCAGGAGATAGAGTGCCCTTCTTGATGCCATCAATACTCAAATCAGCTGTCTGACCCCTTGATTCTGGAGAAACGCTGAGAGAGATTTTGCTGTTGTGTGGGAAAATCAAGGGGCGGAACGAGAGAGACCTAGGGCAGATAGGAGTGATCAAGATACAAGAAACCTCAGGATGGACAATCGACCCTCCCGAAGAAAGAGAGTAGGCGGTAGAGCCGGTAGGAGTTGCGACAGTGATCCCATCCGCAATAGCAGTGGTAACGAATTGCTCATTGACATGAATATCTAGTCGAGTTAAGTGTGGCTCTGAACCTCGATGGATTGTCAGATCGTTCATAGCATGTGTAAGATGTTTGGTAGAGCTACCCTTGTATCTGGTTTCACATTCTAAACGCATTCGATTCAACACCCTCGAGTCACCATTAACTACAGATCGGATAGCTTTCCTGACCTCTTTGAAATCAAATGGCATGAGGAATCCAAGTGTGCCTAACGAAAAGCTCAACACTGGAGGTACATCGGTATTTGCAAATAATGAAGCAGCATTAAGGATCGTTCCATCCCCCCCAAGAGTTATTAGAAGATCCGTTTTTTGAGCCAGTTGTGAACTAGCCCCGGTATATATCACAATTTCATCATCAGTACCATTCTGAGCACTCTTGGTATCGTAATTGCTCAAAAGTGGCTCAATCTCCTCCGCAACATCCGACTCTACTATCACGTTGACGGCCTTGTACTCGTCATGGAGCAATTTGGTTAGTTCCACCAGACTCTCTCTTACCTGTGAGTTCCATGGCTTCTTGATCACAAGGAAATTGACCGGAGATTGTTTCCAAGATAAAGAATGCAAGTCTTGGCCGCCGTTAGGCAAATAGCTGGGGTAAGTCCTGCTTCTAAGCTGAGAGACATCCCTTATGATCAGTTTAGAAACGCTCGATTGACTGAAGCTTCTAATCCCAGTCAATTTGAATTCCACTCTAATTTTAGAGCTTCGGATAGCAAGCCTATTCCACCACATGGATCTTGTTCACTATATGAACTCACTTGTTGCCTCTAAACCAATTCCTTCTCAGCTGTTTTGACTGATTCAGTTTCTTACTCCTACCTAGTCATTTACCCAGTAATCCGATCCTGCGGCTCAGCCCGCTATTTCATTGGCGATAAGCTCAGCAAATACATATCAGACCTCAAGTAGGTGAAATGCACAGAGGGAAAGAGGAAAGAGGAATTTTAAACTGGACTCTGTAATTTCGGTGACTTAGAAAACTTACCTTTCTCATAGGTCAGATAGTGGTGCGGATGCCAGGACTCTCGTCAGAGGATTTGTCGTTTTTTGACACTCGAGTAAGCGCAGAACGCAGCTCGAAAGGGCTCAACAAGAGCGGTGATAGTTCCAGCAACAATTTAAACGAATTAAATGGATTGTTCGGGCCAGTAGTATCCAGTAAATCGAATGAACCTTCGTCTCGAGTATCTATACCTTCACAAGGTACCGCTGGGACCGAAATAGCCCCGGTCAATACCAGTACTGAGGATGATTTCGGTGATTTCGTTGAATTTGATGATATTCAATCAGGTTTACACGATACTGGACCTTCAAAAAAACTTCCTTCAGATTCTCCTTCCATTCAATCTCAAATTACGGACCTCAAATCTGCCGATACCTCTAAAATCAGGTTTGGAAGTCATCTCCAATCCCACAATGGCACAAATAAGGTAACCCATGTCAGCAAATCTCAATGGAAAAACATTTTGGCAGCTACTCCTGGTCCTAGAACCCCAGGAAATGATGAACCCAACCCAAGTAAAGCTGACAAACCTCAAGGTACATTCTCGCGTCCGATTGTTCCTGTATCTGATACATCCAGACATTCTGGTTTAATCCCTGACTTGGAAGACGGATACGACGATGAGTGGGAACCTGCTGGTGCTGAACACGTTGTGGCTTCTGATGGGTCAGCTCTGGATCTTAAAACTTCTCCTTCATATCCTGACAGTCTATTATTATTGGAGTATATGCACAAAAACGTGTTGCCAACTGTTGAAACTCTTTTAAATTCGCTGTCTACTCTCTCCTACCCAATGCGAAAGCGTGTGCTGTCACATCCTAAGACCAAGCAGTTTCTAGATGATTATGGTGAACTGTTTCATGTTGCTGCTAGAGTAATGGCGGGTAGGAGCAGACGAACTCATAACGAAGGAAAATCTGATATCGAAGCAGGACATGTTGAGTGGTATTGGTCGTCGATTTCAAATAGATTGAGATCAATTTCTACTTCTCCTACTCTTCAGGCTCACCTATCTTCATCCAATCACTTTCCTAAGCGTTATACCGGTCAACCATGTCCCATTTGTGGCCTCACCAGGACAGAATTTGTGAAAGACTTTCCGAAACCTAAGTGGACTACTGATTCATCTGGCACTGGACATGCACATGTCACCTGCATTGCTTTCTGGAATCACCGCGACATATTTAACATCCCTTAACTTTCGAAGTTACTCTTACATTAGTTTTTTATTTAGATACTAGATCTACATCTAGTCAAATGCATCATCTTCAAAAGTCATAGTAATTGCTGGTTGACTCTCTAGGTTGGTCTCCTCTTCATCTTCCTGGTTTTCATTCTCTTTTCTAGTGGCTTTGGAATTGCGAGACGACTCTGAAGGTTGAAGTAGATTACGAATACCGACAGCGGTTTTCGAACTTTCTGTGGCCGTCTTCTTAGACGGACCTTCCTCTGTGGTGTTGGAACTTAGAGATGCATCGGCAGCCTGATCACCTCCTGACTTTTGTACAAATGGTAACTCACCCAAAGGTACATCGGCAGTCCTGTCAACCTTAGGTGCTTTCGAAGTATCGATGTTCTCCAATTCTCGTTTAATGGCATCTACATCGAAAATCACATTTTGGTCATCAGCAAGATCAGCGTCACCTTCGATATCATTGCTACTAGATTTTTCCGGGTTAGTAGCCGAAACTTCAGCTGTACCCATCTCACTGCCTCCTTGAGTGTTCTCCCACCATTCGCGCTTCTTTGGTCGAAACCATGACATAAATTTCTTCCGTTGAGCTGCACTGGCTTCCTGAGATACCTCAGTCGCCATATCTTTACGTGCAGACTCTAATTCCTCCTTCAATTGCTGTTGTCTCTCTCGGAGTTGTTCAGGATCAGGGTCGTCAATCTCCACAAATTCATCGCTCACGACTTCAAACCCAACCATTCGCAAAAGCTTGGGAATGGATTTCCTATATCCCATATGACCCTCCACAATGTCTGTATTGTCCAAATTCTCAAAACTAGGGACGTTATCAATTGGAGCGAGTCCGGCCACTTGACCAAGGCCACCACTGGTTGCTCTAAATAAATAGCCTAAGATCCAATCCCTTCGAGAATATCCGTTGACAAATCTCCCCGATACTACAGATCGAGCAAGAGCAAGCTGTTCCTGCTTAGCTACAAAGGGAGAACCAAAGATGAATACGTTTTCTATGAGTCCATACGCACCCTGACGAGCCAGTTCAACTAGGCAAGAGAAAATGACTCTGGAACCAAGGGAGAAGCCTACTAATGTAATTGGTCTTACTCCAAGGTTTCTCTGAACCAGACTATCAGCAAGAATTAATCCCGAAGACCACGCTCTGTCTAACGATACGTTCCAAGGATTGTCTAATAGGTACGATAACTTCGAAAGTACCATTGGCAACTGGAGAGAAGCCATGAGAGAGGTTAGCACTGTTTGGCCCAGAATTTGCTGAATACTTTGAACCAAAACTTCAGTAGCCAGAATGTTGATGGTCTGACCCATGGACTGAAGCATTTCAGGCTCCCATAAAACAGAAAACAGATCCCCCATTATCGGATCCACAGTGGAAAATGGCAGTCGAACGTCATCCTCTTTACCCATCATCCATCCAGAAACAGTAACAATTGCGTTGACTCTCTTGTTATTATGAAGAGGTCGGTACTCAAACGTACGTACGTGACCCATTCGATTACTCATTCCTTTAGATCCCACTCGAGCTCCGATCGCAGTACCGGCCGTGGTGACTACAGCAGCTCCACCAGCTCCAGCTAAGAATCCACTAGTTCCAGTGACTCCTATAGTGGTGAACCCCGCAGCGAGACCAGCACCAATTACTGGGGCTAGTAAGCCTGCTGACAAACCTAACACTAGCCCTCCTCCAATAGTGGCCATACCAACATACATGTACTTTCTTCTTAGTGACTTCTTCCTACGATCCTCCATGATCCCTGATTCATTCCAATTCTGAGCAGAGCTGTCTTCAATCTCTAATGCATCAGTAACTTTACTCTCAAATTGGCAAACCTCTAGTGTTGTCACTCCAAGGGTATCAGCTACCCTATTGAGAAGGGTACGGGAGCGTGAGTCGTAACCAGAATCGGAAACAAGTACGAGGAACAGATCACAAAGAACTGTCCATCGGACATCTATATCTATGGTCTCCTGATCCTTAAACTCGTCTGGACGCTTAACATCAAGATTTGCGGCATTGTTGTCCAGTTCTTCACTACCATTAATTTCGGTTGGCTCAGTAACAGGTGGCTTTTCTGAGGTCTCATGATGTGCTAATGGGTTTTGAACCTTAGAAGCATGCATTAATGACGGCCTCAGATCATCTGGTACCAATCCATGCTCTGGTAGTTGCTCAATCATGATCTGTTCCTCGGGAGAGATATCCATATGTGTGTAGAGACGGATGATTATCCTTTGAGACCACATGGTGGTAGAGTCTTGGCTAGTTGTTAAACTCTTTTCTAGCTTTCGCTTGGGCTTGAGAGCAAGCTTTACGTGAGCCAGATCCTTAATGATAGAAATCATCACTAATTTACATAATCCCACATATGCAATTCTCTGGGCATCTGTCAGCATTTGTTTTGTGGTCTGCAGTTGGGATAGAATATCATGTCCTTCATCTTCATCATCCGGATCTTTACCGTGGTCAAAGAGAAAGTCAGCCTTCTCATCAATTGAAGTGATACTCCGAACGTCCTCATCGTCTGCGACTCGAGTATATCCCTTTGATGCGGACACATAACGAGAATCAGCCTCCGTGTCATCTTCTGTAATATCTTGTAAATTCCGGTGGACAACTACTCTTCCCTTATCATCATAGATTTCGTAGCTACCAACTGTCTTCATTTCTTGCCATTCGTCGTTTTCCAAGTCATGTGAAGGAGTGGTACCACCAGGCACCAAGTGGCTTGATCCTATAGCTTCGAGATCGAGGTCCTGAAATTCTCCTGTGATTGCCTGCTGATGAGAAGAGTATGAAATATGGCTCCCTTGAGCTGTAGAAGAGCCTTTGGCCTGATGGGTATTTGAAGAAGTCAGAGAAGTTTTATGCTGTTGTTTATAATCTTCCTGGAGAGCAGGATTTACTGAGGTTGTTGTCTGTTTCGACTTTGTTATCAATGAAGCTCCTATTGCGGTTTCAGCATATGTCTCACCATCATGAGATGTATCATTGTTTGCAGAAGTTGTCGTAGCTCTGTGTATGACTACCGGTGCCATCATATCCTCTTCTGGCAACTTTCTGCCTCTTAGGATGGAAGGGTCATTATTTATTCCTACCTGAAATTCTACCATATCCTCATCTTCATTGAAAGTATCGTCAGATCCATTGGCATTTACAATTGAGGCCAGTCGAATAGACGCAGCAGACAATTGAGTCTTCCTTGGGCTCATCATTGGGCTGTCTACGCCACTACCGATACTCTTGGCAGAGTCCCTATCATTTACAACTCTATTGTCATCTTCGCTTTGTCTTCCAGAATTACTGTCGACAGTAGTCTCTGAATCATTCTTTTTGGAAGCCCCATCGACAAATGAAGATATTGAAGACGGTCTAACTTCAGGTAACTCGGCAACTCCAGCCGGATCCAATCGGGAACTAGACGACCCGCGGAGTCTCGGTCTAGCTGAGGATGGTCTTGAAATCATTGTGATTTTTGGCTTTGAATTTGCAACGAGAAGAAGAGGCTCACATTCAATATAATTGACCTCTCAGCAGTTCCAATTAGTTACAATTAGATTCCGCACACCATCGCCTCTTCACCACTTTATGTTTGGTTAAAGAATACCGATATTGGAGTTTAAAAAAAAAATATTAGCGTTCGAGATGTCCAACTTATTATCTGCTCACAATACACTACTCCCCAGCTCCCTCAGTCACGAGCTTTTGTATCCCTTTTGCTATTCATATACTACTCTACAGCAGGGATCATTGGCAGTACGGTTCTTACGGAGGGAGTAACTGTATGCGCCGTGCGGTGGTCGCGATCAAGAGAGGCTGGAGGAGGGACCGGGATCAGACGTGGCTCAGAGCTCAGAGGCTCAGGTGGTACGCAGAGAAAACAGAGGTGGATTGAAGTAGAGCAAGGAATGAGGGCTAGAGGTGGATAAGAGGTTGGATATAGTACGACCATGAACGCAAATGATTGGCAATAAAGAGTCATTTGGTTCTGAGTTTTGCCAAGCCTATTGGAGCAATACTCTCCGCGAAGTATTAGTCATCGATCATCGATATTTCTGGGTGATCCCGATAAGACGAACGGCAACAAGAACCAAACAGTCATTATTGATGCATATAGATATATATATACGGTGTCTCGTCCAGGGAAGTAAGAACCATTGATAGCATCGATAACTGAGTCATCGAAGGCTTGCCATTTATTTGATTCCTCATTCATTTTTTATAGAATCACACACTGAAGGTATACAATGACTCAAACCGATTCAGTGAGAGTAACTGTCAAGGAAACGTTCTTTCTATCTCCATTAACCGAGGAAGATGTTGATGTCATCACTTCTGCTATGAATGACCAGCGTATTATCAGCTGTTTGGGTGGCCCTCCATTTAGCCCTTACTTAAAAGAGCATGCTGTGACTTTTGTTGGTATGGCTAGAGGCAGCATTTATAAAGGAATGCCTACCTTCTATGCAATTCGAGACTCTTCAAATCATGACACAATGATTGGAGCAGTCGATATTCGACCATCTCTTCATACGGCCGAGCAAGGTCGAATAGATGAGTTCATCCCTGCCTATTCTTCAGGTCCTAGTGCCTCATTCGGATATTGGTTACATCCTGATTATCATAAAAGAGGTATTATGTCCAGCGTAGTGCATACTTTAATACATGATATTGGGATCAAAAAGTTAGGCATATACGAGTATGAAGGTGACTGTTTTGTTGGAAATTATGGTTCTCGTAAGACCTTTGAAAAGAACGGATTCAAACTAGTCGGGGAAGAAAAGCATAGTTATCAACAGAAGCACAGTGGGATTTGGAAAGATCGATGGTTTTTGTACTTGGATCTAAGACACTTGAGTTCATGATTTAGCCAAACTCAGTCATGAATTCATCATTCTCTGAACTACTATTCACTGGACTCTATCATTCTCCATCAGTCTCCACCTCTCCATCAGTCTACGCGGGTCTTCAATCCCGCACAGCCGCTCGCGAACTATAGAAGAAAAAATAAGGAACCATAAACAAAACATAGTATTAGATGAATCAAGACAACCCGAATAGAACCAGCTGTTACCAGATCACTAGAGATTGTATGTTTGCTGGAGCCAATTTGGCTGTGCCAAAGATTTCAAGAAACTGGTAGTATTCCAACTGAGGGTTTCTTTCAGTAACTTGAGGAATTACGACGCGTAATATAATATAATGTCTAGCTCTAGCGCTACGACCACCAGACGACAGTCAGTGCGTCCTTGGAGGACCGACAAGGATAAGGGCCCAATTGTGAATAAGGAAGATGAAAAAATACATCCAGTTATTGATGAGAGATATGTCGAAGTTGGCCAGCAACGACTGATTGCTGTCTCGATTTTTGTGCTAATTCAAGCTTTCAAGCTTTACGATTTCACTACAAACAGTAATGACTCGTTTATCATCAAATATTTCATTATTGATAGCATCTACCTATGGCTTTTGCCGTTATTCCGTATACCATGGTTGACGTTTGCATATCCCGTCACGCTGTTCCAAATATTGTCAATGGCTGTTATTACGGTGATCATTGGAAATAATGCATTGTCATTGACTGCCCTATTTTTTGGGGCATGGAAAAGACATTTTGACCAAGAGCTGTCATTTTCTGGTTCTCGAATCAGATCTAACGACCTTTTAGATTCGTCGGTTCACCTCAGTGGAAGATATACCGTCCACATTCTTCCTGAGAGTACCGCTCTCTTGGATCCCTTGGGTTCTTCATACTGTCTTACAGGAGGAGTCCAGGGAGAACAAGTGAATGTGCCCTTGAGACTTAATGCTACTGAACCAATATTCATCCAGGTCACTAGATTCGGACTGGATAATGAAGCGAAACAAGTGACACTTAATTACACTAAGAAAGACATCAAAAAGCTCAGGTTAGACTTGGCTCTTGAAAATATCGAAGGTTCAAAACTTCACTATCTCAACTTGCCATTTGACGAGCCAGGATTGTATAGGCTTGACCGGGTCATTGATTCATCTAATTTGGATGTTCGTGTTTATCATAAGGACATCTTAGTTACGGTCTGTCCTAAAGCATTCATTATCGGTGGATCCGAAGCTATCCAAGGAACTGATGGCAATGCCCACGCTGCAGACAAATGTATTGGAGCCTCAGATGCACCGAAACTTGTAGTCAATGGGGTTGCTCCTCTCAAAGTTAAATACAGTCGTTCAATCAGGGGCAGAGAGACCTTATTCTCTGTGCAGTCCCTACGTCCTGATACTCTCGATTCTCCACTTCTCCGGGGCACTTTAGCTGAGTTGGGCTATGTATGGGACGGTCAATCCTCGCTAGACTGGGCAGCGGCAAAGAATGTAGATGTCGAGATGGATACCACCCTGAGTGTGGCAGGAGAATGGCTATATAATATTGACGAGGTTGAAGATGCTCTGGGAAATGTGGTGAATTACGCCAGGTTTAAAGATCAAAACTTCAACCACCCGGCTCCTCATAGCCTAAGCTATGGGTTTAACGTTCACTCTCGTCCAAAAGTCAGATTCGAAGGTTGCAACGCTGAAGAGGCGGTTAAAATACCTAAGGGACAATCGGCAGATCTCTTCGCTGCACTAACAGGAGAAGAGGCCAATGGTCCTTACACTGTTGAGTTTGTGCGTAAACCACTTGACGAGCCTCAATCAGAAAATGGAGCACGCGACGAAAGCGATGAGGTATTCACAAAACAATTCACTGGTCGCCGTAATAGACTATCCATTAATAAGCCAGGGCTCTATTCTATTCGGTCATTAGATGGAAAGTTTTGTGATGGTGAAATTTCTGAGCCTTCAAGCTGCATGGTCTATATCCCCCCTGAACCCACGATTAAGATGGATTTTGTAGAAATCAATGATAAGTGCGCTGGAACAGTTGGTACCAAGTCAGATATTGCGCTGACTGGTACTCCACCTTTCCGGCTATCATATCGAACTATTCAAGATGGTGTCATAACTCAGACAAAGTCAATTGACATTTCCCAAAGTCACTATCAGCTAGAGTTGCGACCTGGTGACGCAGGAAGCTATGCTTACGAATTTTTCTCTCTTGATGATGCAATTTACAAAGGATTGACCCTCGGAGAAGATTTGTTCCGCGTAGAACAAACCATACGCTCTCTGGCCGGTGCATCTTTTGTGGAGAATACACCTCTAAGGAAATGCTGCTCTGGTGATAGCGTAGAGTTCAAGGTGAAGTTGAATGGTATTCCTCCATACAGACTAACGTACGAATTAGTACAGGGTGGAAGCAAGCGTTCAGAGTTTGTTCTGGATGAAATAGAAGTACCCGAAGCTACAATTAGCTCTCCTCCACTGAAAGCTGGAGGCAGTTACACACTTTCACTGATCTCGGTAGAGGATGGCAATGGATGTAAAAACACTCTTAACGAAGTGGATGCTCGGATTGAAGTACGTCGACAACGTCCGGCAGCCGTTTTCTTACCGATTGATGGCAGCTATAAAGTCAGAGCTCTCGAAGATCATACGGTAGGTCTACCTCTACGGCTAAGTGGCGAGGGTCCTTGGCAGGTACAGTATCGTTATGAGAATCCTGAAAGTCAGGAACAGGGTAATTATGAACTCCGGGTTAATAATGCTAATGGTGAGACTATTAACGTGAACCAAAAGGGAAAATATTCCTTAGTTAGTGTTCGTGATGCATTTTGCCCAGGGGATTTGCCTTCAGCTTCAAGCTTTGAGCTGCAGTGGCACAAAAAGCCAGAATTGACTGTAGTATCGTCACCAGCACTTACAAAAGTGGCAGAGAATGTATTTTCGAGGCAATCAATATGTGAAGGGGATGAGGATGTATTCGAGATCGGGCTAACAGGATCGGCTCCATTCGGAGTATCCTATACAGTTAGTGGACCCAGTGGTGGTAAAAAGGAGAGTGTTCAGGTCGCAACACGATATGCTAATATCCGGCTTCTAAGTGGTAGAGTCGGTGATTATGAGTACTCCTTCAATGAAGTGTCTGACGCGATTTACGAATATCAGCCTAACAAAATCAGTCCCATAAAGGTACAACAAAAGGTTCATCCCAAACCATCTATCGGATTTGTTAATCGAGGACGAACTTATAGAGCATGCAGTAACTCTGGTGACAAATCCAGTTTCAACTCACCTTCTACTCAGGAGAACATTCCGATTCGCCTACAAGGGCAAGCACCTTTTTCGCTCACATTATCCATAGGCCATGAAGGATCTGGCCAAACTGATAAATTGACTATACCTCTCATCAAAGAGAAAACATTCAACCTACCTATCAGTCAGCTTAAACTAGGTCTAGGAAGGCATAAGGTATTTATCGATAAACTTAGCGATTCTAATGGCTGTAGCAAGGACGTTAGTACCAACCCCGATGAATATGTTCATGTCACTGTGTCAGATGTGCCAAGGTTGAATCAACTTGACTCCAAGAGAGAGTACTGCGTTGGTGATCGCATTGGATTTGGCCTCACGGGAATGGCTCCATTTGATGTTGTGTATGAATTTAATGGCAAGCGACAAAAAGCCTCCACTGGTTCTCCATTCTCCAGGCTCGCTTCATCCCCTGGAAACTTGAGTATTGTCTCCATAGGTGATTCAGCATCTAGCTGCACTCAGGACCTGACAGGACTATCTCTTAATATTCATCCTCTACCCTCTGTTGAAGTTGCAGATGGAAAGAAGATTGTTCATGATATTCATGAGGGTGACCAGGCAGAGCTAGTATTCACCTTTACTGGAACACCTCCATTCTCCTTCACTTATATCAGAAGTGAGCTCGTAGGACGGCCTGCACGGTACAAAGCGGTCGAATCAGAGACAGTAACCAATGTTGAGGGCCATCGTTACAGCATCTTCACTAACAAACAGGGGACTTACGAGGTGGGCTTTTTAGAAGACGCGCACTGTTCGGTTTCCAAAAAGTGAGCTTAAACAAACTAAACAGTTGAGCCATGAACTCATGATAATGTAGACAGAAGCCTCTTATCAAACGACTATTTAGGTTTTCTTGCATTGTATAACTTAATGAATATATAAGTATCAGATGTGATACTATGAGTGCTAATTTAGTTTCGTAGTTTTACTCTTCTTAAGCATACTAGGGAACAATTAAAAGCTTTTGAGAAAATAATAGATCTTTCAATACACTAAAATTGTAGTTTTTCACACTCGCCACTCGGCCTGATTGATAGATTCATTACTCTCTGGTTTCTTTTGCTCTACTTGTCTTTTGAATTGCTTTGAGATGTCTGCTCACACCTCAGTAATGAGACGTCTCACCGATATATCTTATCAGGGTTAGGGTTTACAGATAACATTTTTTTGGGTCGACGACAGGGGAACGCGAGATATCTTACTGGTCACATAGTGATACAGAATTCCCCAATTAACCTGATGAAGGATAGCAGAGAAAAGGCAAGTTAAAAGGATAACATCCCCTAAAACAATATGACCACTCCAAATCTGTCAAATAAATCCTCAGATCCTAATAGCGAGCCGTTAAAGCTTGAGAGATATTATAGCCAAGAGATCTTGGATCTGTTTTCTCGAACATTTGAGTCTACACTGAAAGAAAAAGCAGAGCTTCAGACACGAATACAGTCAGTGAAGGGGTCATTGTTTGATAGGAATTACTTAGAAGCGTTTGGAAGCGGGGATAATTTAGAAGCTTATGTTGTGAGATGGTCTCCCTCCAGAGCTTTAGGATACAGTGCTCTGTTTCAATCTCTAGATCCAATCCGCCAGCTGTTCAGTCATGCACATCAGGAGGTTCGAGTTTTGGCAATTGGAGCTGGTGCAGGTGCGGAGATTGTGGCTTTGGGGTCAATGGCTTTATTAGACAGACAATATTCAGCTCGAGCTCGAGTTTTATCAGTAGACATAGCGGAATGGGGACCAGTTGTAGACAAGATTGTGACTAGGGTGGCTGACGATTGGTATGATTGGTTAAAGAATGATAGCTCCACCGTAAATACAGCGTCATTGGAAGACAAGCTATCGAAGATGTCTCTCGAAGACAGCCCTTTCCAAGTAAAGTTCGTGAACCATGACATTCTCACCTATCCCACTGAAAGGTTACAGCTGGAAAAAGTCCAATTGGTGACTTCGATGTTTACTACTAACGAATTATTTGCATCATCTAGAGGCGGGACAGTCCAGCTGCTAAAATCACTTAGCTTATGCCCTCGAGGAGCTCTGTTACTTTTGGTAGAGAGTGCAGGGTCTTATTCTCAGGTCAAAGTTGGAACCAAGACGTTTCCAGTCCAATTCTTGATCGATCATACTTTATCATCCGATGGTACTTGGAAACTGGTTGAAGGATCCGATTCAAAATGGTTTAGACTTACCGAGAACTTGAAATACGATTTGAAGTTAGAGAATATGCGCTTTTTTTATAGACTGTATGAGAGACAGTGATCGAAATAGACCGCAAAACTGGCACAGTCTCTTAGGTGGTCCTTTTACAATTTACAATAACAAAAACTGACTCATTCACACAACATCTTCTTGTGATCATTCATTAAATTACAATCGTCATAGTTACTACGACCAGAGTACTTACTCCTCATCATCCTCGGCCTCGTCATCAGAAAGAACAAGGTTGAAGAATCGGAGCTCGTATACACCTCGAGCCTTGGCAACAACTCGGAGCCAGTCTCTGAGAGAGTGCTTCTTAAGGAATCGCTTAGTCAAGTACTTGACGTACTTTCCGGAGAACTTGACGGTGGAAACAATCTCAATCTTGTCACCCTTTCGGCTAACGGTGACATCATCTCCAAGATTTCCGGTTCGGCCTTCAACCTTGATGTGCTCAACAAGGTACTTTTCGAGATAAGCCATGTCGATGACATTGTTCTCATTGGCCTCGGAGGCATCAATGACAAACTTCTTGACCACCTTCTGGGCCTTCTTATTGGACTTCTATAAAAACTGTTAGCATCTGCCTACTGCTCAAAGCAAAACAAAATCATTCTGATATACCGAGGTATCCTCACTTAATGGAGAATACGAACAGCAAAGCGTGCTAAGTACATACCACTGGGGCCATTTTTATGTTGTTTTTTTGTGAATTAACTAGTTGACAAATTTAAGTGTCTGATCTGTATCGATGCTAGCTTTAGCTACAAGCTCTAAGAGTATTAGGAGAGAAAGAGTGAAAAATTAGCGTTCCTAATTGGGAAGGAAGTGACTGGTACCATACGGCTAGTACTTAGGGTCATGCGGCTTGAAGAGACAAAAAAAGCTCATTCCACGACTCCACACTCCCGACGCAGAAATGCTTTTAACTTATTGACAGCCGTACACACGCCCAATAGTACTTCAAGCTAAACTAGCATGGTGGAGAGTAGGAAGTTTAAGGTTGGCGCTAGATGATGGTGTTATACGCAACGCAGCCCAGTTAACCAAAGATTCTCGTTGGATGAAGAAATAGTATGTCCTCGCGATTTTATGAGATTCTGCCAATCGGTAGTTTGGTGCGACCAATCCTGTACTTGCCATTGATCGTGTTATTATTAAAAGGTTGAAATGCGTAGTACCCTTAATTTAACTTGTCCTTCCAACCTATATGCTTAGAGTTACAATTACATTTGACATCTTATTATCTTAGTGCGTGTAAGAAACCCCGGTAATTTGTATACACACGCAGTATGAACTAGCTATCAAAACATTATCTTATCAGTGAGAACCGAAAAAGGCTGTGATAGGCAGTTCACGCCGAGAGAATACTAAAAGACGAAGTTCAGTAGTTGGCTAGGCGTAAAAGTACAAACGAAAATAAGAAAATAAGTGAGAAAGTAGATTTAAGAAATACTGCAATCACACCGGTTTGGACTGCTTCTTCTGGTTCACAAGTCTGGGCCTGTAGTCGTGAACGGTAGCAAAGCTGAGCCAATATATAAAGCCGATGTTCGGGTACTCTCGCTGTAGCCTGCAGTTCTAATCATGTCCCATCGCATAGCCGCATCTCTTCGGCCGAACCCAGAACACGTCAAAGCCGGGCAACATTATCGTGAGGAGCTGGACATTAAATTACCCACAATTCATTGAATCCATTTATTGCATTTGAGACTGAACCACAGGGATTAGGAGGACGGTTCATTTATTCCTCTCTACGAGTGCTTCTTGTGTACATCTTGGGAGCCATCTCCGTATGAGATCTCAGAAGCGCACATCGACAATATAGTTGTTAATTCTAAAACAGCTAAGGATCTTAAGTGTAAACCAGGTTTGAGTCATTTGAACCGCTCAAAATCGACGATTCAAGCAAACTGGTCGATTGAAAGAGCTAAATTGGAGTCGTAATTGAAGAAATTCAAAGCATCCACTTTTTTTTTTTTTGTTTTCGTCCCTTTCCGTTTGCGTGTTATCCGCTCAAGGAAAGTGGCTGGAACCACTGGTGCTCTTCTTGGTACCGGAACCCTTTTGCCTGAGTTTGTGAGTCAATGTTAGATAAACACAGCAACCGTACGCTGAGTTCAAACAAAGTAAATGGACAGCCGGGTTTAGAGTCTTCGGCTTCTGAGTATATACGAGACTCTATTCCATTAAAACGAACATCGATGTCGGATCCAGACCTCAGATTCAGCACTAGCAATGATCCGCTAGCAAATACGCGATTGAGCAACGAACAGACGTCTACTGGCGTGATTGGCACCAACAACGCATTTGAGACCACGTATGATACTGACGATGACGATATGACTCCAGTTCTAGGGGTCCGTTCAGTGAACCGCTCGGCCAACCATTCGAATATTGCCCAAAGCTTGGGATTCAAAGGCAACAAATTCGACATTTTCTCTATATCTCAAACATTAAGGCCAATGCAAGCCAAATTAGGTGGTATCCTGTCTAAATATGCCAAATTCATTGGCCCAGGAATTATGGTTTCGGTCGCATATATGGATCCAGGTAATTACTCCACAGCAGTATCAGCTGGTGCGCTCTACCAGTATAAGATGCTTTTTGTAATTCTCCTCTCCAATTTATTTGCGGTGTTCTTGCAATCTCTCTGTGTAAAGCTTGGTTCAGTAACTGGCCTTGATCTTGCTCAAAACTGCCGCCAGAACTTGCCTAGATGGCTTTGCATCGTTCTGTATCTACTGACAGAGATTGCGATAATTGCAACTGATTTAGCCGAGGTTGTGGGAACTGCCATATCTCTGAATATTTTGTTTGGAATTCCGCTGTCAGTTGGAGTGGCCCTTACCGTAGTTGACGTTTTGCTAGTTTTGATGGCGTATCGCCCCAATGGCCCCATGAGCATCGTGCGCTATTTTGAGTATATGGTGAGCATGCTAGTGCTTGTGGTTGTGGTATGCTTTTCTATTGAACTTTCTAAGCTCAATATTCCTGATGTGTCGGTGGTATTTGAAGGGTTTCTCCCATCTAAGGAACTAATTGAATCTCAAGGTTTGTACTTGTCCTGTGGAATCCTTGGGGCAACCGTCATGCCCCATTCCCTGTACTTAGGATCAGGCCTTGTTCAACCAAGACTTCGTGAATACGATACCGACCATGGGTATTATGAACCTGAAGGTGACAGTGAGAATGATGAAGGGCAATTGAAATACCGCCCTAGTGTTTACGCTATTGACTATTCCATGACCTACTCTATAATCGAACTTGTGTTGTCTCTTTTCACGGTAGCGATCTTTGTAAACGCAGCCATTTTGATTGTTGCGGGTGCAACCTTATCAAATTCTCCTGATGAAGCTGTTGATGCAGACCTTTTCTCAATTTACGAAATGCTCAAGTCAATTTTGGGTTCAGTCGCGGGCACTGCATTTGCATTGGCTCTGTTGTTCTCAGGGCAATCTGCTGGAATTGTCTGTACTATGGCAGGTCAGATGGTTTCAGAAGGGTTCCTGCATTGGTCTTTCAAGCCATACATACGACGCCTAATCACTCGAGCCTTGGCGATTGCTCCATGCTTTTTTGTTTCCGTTTTTGTTGGTCGAAAAGGTCTGGCAGATGTTCTGAACGCAAGCCAGGTTGTCCTGTCCCTTTTGTTACCATTTGTGTGTGCTCCTTTGCTTTACTTCACCGCAAATAAAAGAATAATGACAGTTCCAGTGGTTCCAGAAATAGTTGTGCCAGCTGATGTAGATAGCAGTACCACACTTGCTGAGAGAATTCACACCACTGGAGGTGGCTACTCGCAGCTTCAACAATCAGAGAGACTTGGCGGAGTTGGTACGGACAGAGTAGAAGTCAATGACGAAGCGGAATTGGATGGAGCGAGTATCATGATGCCTCAATACAGGGATATGAGTAATGGCAAATGGACAAACATCACTGCTTTTGTGACTTTTGCTTTTGTTTCAGCATTGAATCTTTTCCTTATAATATCGATGGCTTCTGGAGCCGATGTTCATCTATAGGAGCTTTCACAACGGGGTCATAACGAATCAATTGTAATTAGACCTGCTGGACGTAATTGTTCGCTGCTGCAAATGCACCTCCTTTTTTGCATAACCCTTTATTTCTGCTTTTGAATGAGCGTAAACTCTTGACTGTTGAGAAACAGTGCGGATAACGCAGCGGACGCTGCTTGTACTAACATGAACATAGATGAAGGATACGTGCTAAAGTAAAATGTTAAACTAGCTCGTAATAAATATTATAGAAATTCTTTCAAATCATTATGGATAGTTGCCTCCTCTCTCAGCACTTCGAAGATGACAATGAAAGAGTACTGTCACTATCTTACGCGTCTTGAGTTCTTAGTATTAGATCGAGAAAGGCCCGCCAATCTGGTATGGCTCGCTTTTAGCTCCGGCGCAGGAAGGACTCCTGGGTAAGCGACTTGATGAGCAGGAATATCAGGAGACAGTTCAAATCCTAGCGACGCAGGTCCAAAATCCTGGGTTAACCGAGCCAACAAATTCTGAACTTTGAGTCCGATTCTAATCTCTTCGTCACTCGTTGTGAGTTCGGTTGTGCCGTTATTGTGAGATAGCCGGGTTCGTTGTAGCTTTTGAAGTTTCAACAAGAGATTTGAAATAAGCTCCAACTCGGTGGAGTTTTCTGCTGCATCAATCTCATCATCATCGACAAAACTCGAAGGATTCCATTCTAAAATCTTGATAGGGTCAATTGTCGCGTCTTCTGGGATTTCCAGGGTTTCCAATAACTTGTCTTTGTCATCGTCTTTGCCATTATCCTCAGACGGTTTATCTTCCGATTTCGAATCCAAATTCGGGGTCGTGTCTTCACTATTATCAGGATTGACAGTTTCATCATTGGTACTGTTATCATTTTCAACGCCATTTACGGCCGTCTTGCTACCTGCTTCTAACTTGTTGGTTTCAGTAGCAGTGTCGCCATCGACTTCATTCATCTCTATATCGCCCTGCTCAGACCCTTCATCATCCTCGTCTATCTCTGATAAATCCGCTTCACCTCGTATAGACTCCAATGTAGACTGTCGAACATCTTCCTCAGTAGCCAATTGTTTAGTACCAATTTTTTCATACCAGACAGACCCGGTATCTTCAAACCCAACAACGGATCCGGAACCATCTACAGTGGGCGCAAACGATTCATTATCATCAAATTTCAGCCATCTAGCAGCGGATACTGGTCTGAGTACAGGGTGTCGGAAATACACGAGCATCTCAGTGGGAGGCACAGCTGGATGAGGAATCCGTAGGAGAGCCGGAGACACATACCCTAAGCTTGATGGAGATTGTGCCTGATAAAATGGCTGAATGGAAGATAAAGCAATCGGACCATGAGTCTCCAATTCACGAAAATCCAGTACTGATTTACCAGAAGGAGTGGAAAACACAGGACCATGTTGAGTCAGAAGAAAGTAAGCCTGAGGCTGGGTCACCTGTGTGTCGGTATAAATAGCATCGTATTTTGGAATGATCTCTAATTCGAACGGGTCTTCTTCCTCGACTTCAGTGCGACCGACCTGAGCTTGTGAATTCACCTCACTCTCAGGCTCAGTCTTTTCGGCCGATTCCGGTTCTGCAGTCGATGAGGAGTCTCCACTAACGGTAGAATCACCTTTGACGTTCACTTTGGCAGCCAAACCAATCCGAATGGTTTCTCGCCATATTAGGTTCGTCCAAGCGCGAAAGTTACTGTCCAGTTGCACGTATTTATCAGAACCAATGGGATGTTCCAATAGCAAAACGGTGGTTGCAAACCTCACATCGTTGTGTAGAGACACAATGCTTCCTGAATATCTGCTCTTGCGATATTTCTGGATAACAGAAGTCCTTTTTGCATCAGAATTATCAACAAACGACTGAACATCTGCTATATTGACTTCGACAGACGCAGGAATTACTTGGGCCTCTACAACTTCCTTTCCAATGGTCTCGGATATTAGCACAGACCAAGCATCACTTACAAGGGTATCAGGTTGTTTCTGCGAGTTAGCACTATGGCGCCTGGTCACCATGATGTTGTGATGCTACCTTAACGCTAGTTTGGATGAGCCGTTCTTTGAGATAATACCTCGTTGTCACTGAACACCCTAATCTTTCTAATCGTTTAATAAAGTCGCTTGCATCGATCGTGTTTCCGGCGTTTTGCTGGTCGTGAGTTTTTCAACCTGAAAGTTGGACAGTAGGTGACACGTGACTTTGGTTTATCGCCTCACCAGTTTGATGAGTGTCTGGCTGGCTTAGAGATTGGAATGGAATTTGACCATCTAGATTCGATCTGATTCGACTAATCGATTCATTAATAAGATGGACGATTCAGACGAGGACTATGTGGAATACTTGAGTTCTGGAGAGGAAGCAGACAGTGGAATCTCCCGTCGGACACGGAACCGTGATAGTGGAGCACCTAAACCTCGAAATAAAAGAGGAGGCCCCGGCCAAGTATTATCAGGAGGAGGATACTCGTGGGAAGATGAATATCATCGATCTTGGGACGTTGTTCAAGAAGATGAAGGAGGATCGTTAGCTGGGGCAGTTGCTGGTTTGGTAGCTGACCAGAAGAAGCGGCGATTAGTTCAGGATGCAATTCCAATTCGACGAGGAATTATTCGTAATCTAATCCTAATTCTTGATCTGTCAGAAGCGATGACGGAGCGGGATTTGAGACCCAACCGCCACGCAGTATCAATATCAAATGCATTGGACTTTTCTGTGGAGTTTTTTGATCAGAACCCTGTTTCAAGGTTAGGAGTGATTGGAATGCGAGATGGAATTGCGATTCCAGTAGCTCCATTAGATAGCTCTCCGGCCACCACTACCACTGCACTTTCCGATCTCAGGACCACAGAGCCGCAGGGCAATCCCTCACTTCAAAATGCATTGGAGGCTGCCAGAGCGATGCTTCAGTCAGCTTCTGAGCACTCTTCCAAAGAAATTGTTCTGGTGTTTGGTGCTCTATTGTCGGCTGATCCAGGGGATATCCATACTACGATCTCCCGTCTTGTGGCCGAGTCAATCAGAGTTCGTGTAGTAGGATTATCAGCTCAGGTTGCTGTATGTAAAACTTTGGTCCAGAATACGAACTCGGGAGATTCATCAGGCTACGGTGTTGCACTCAATGAGGTCCATTTTCGTGAATTGCTTATGGAAGCGACATCGCCGTTGGCTATTCCTGCTTCAACTCAACTAGCGACAAACTCTGCTGCGTTGGTACTGATGGGCTTCCCATCCAGAATGGCGCCCACTAAGCTCCCTTCTTTATGTGCCTGTCATTCGCGACTCACAACCACTGGCTATCTCTGCCCCAGGTGTCAGTCAAAAGTATGTACTCTTCCTACGGCTTGTCCCTGCTGTGGATTAACACTAATTCTCTCCACTCATTTGGCGAGATCGTATCATCATTTATTTCCATTGAGGGCATACAGGGAGCTTGGGCCCGATCACTCCTTTTCCAGACAATCTAAAGTGCAGTGTTATGGATGTTTACAATTATTACGGCCATACTCAGAGTCTAGATATCTCTGTCCATTATGCAAAAACGTGTTCTGTCTTGATTGTGATGTATATTGTCATGAGACCCTTCATAATTGTCCTGGATGCGAATCAGGAGCTTCAGCATCAACTGCTGAGCCCCCGGCTTTAGCCACCAGTACCAAAGTTCGGTTGAACTTGAAGCCCTTAAAACCGACGGTGTGATAAGCTTCCAAACTACATGGGGCATGCGGAGGCGTACAGAGACAGGACTGTTTCTAAACCTGTCGAATGCAAATAATTGTATTTAATGCTAATGATAATATGATGATGACTCTACTTCTAACTAGCGAGCTCTTTAACCACCCATTGAACTCCATCTTTCTTTTGAATTACCTCTACAACAGGCAAATCCCAGCCAACTCCTCCAGATCCAATTGCAGCCCCCATTCTTGGAACGACTTGACACTGTCTCTTGGTAGACGAGATCATTGCTGGAACACTTAGAGGCTTAGAAAAGGTGATCAACGAGGTCGACCTACCGACATTAGTCAAAACTTTGCCTCCAACAGAGCACAAGGGATGAATGCGAGTTCGAGGTATTCTTCCTTGCTTACCTTCGCCTCGACTCATAGATTTGAATACAAGATATCTGGGCGGTTCCTTTCCTGACTGAACAATCACAGAGTTAGGGTGGATATAAACAAACGGGCTTGAATTCTCTCCCATGCTGTCCTCTGAGTGATGAGGAAAGAGTGAGGCATACGGATAGGTGATGGTCCTAGATTTTTCTCGATTCGAGATCTCGTCAGAGATATAGTCGGCACGAATTGCCACCTGGTCAATGAATCCAGATAGCATCACCTGCCTGAGCACAGACCTCTGAACTTCACTGGGAACGCCAAGTTTCTTCCGCAGCTCGGTCTCTTTCACTGTGCCCTTAACGGTATGAGAAAGCACTATAGACACCAACTGCTGTCGGAGTTTTGCAATCTCCTCCATCTGTTTATGTCGTAAAAAGTTAGACTGCGAAAATTGCTCCTTATTGGTCTCATAGTCATAACGTCCAATTGCATTTAGCAATTTAAATGCATCACCATGGGGGTCCAGAGAAGAGAATTTCCTCATGGTTTGGTAATAAGAAGCCCGCTTCATCTTCAATTCAGCGGGAGCCTGAGATACCTCGTCCTCATCACCTTCATGATCACCGATTCCAGCCTCCTGCTCGGACAAGAATGGATCTCCAACACTAAGACCAGAGATAATGGCAATCACAAATGGAAGAGAATGATGAGAGTTGCCCACCAATAGCATTTTGGAATATCTAGGACTCAGTGGGAAATAGCTCATAGCTCGTCCTTGATCCGTAATTGCATCCTTAGAGTCCAGAGCTCCTAAGTATTTTAGTAACCTAAGACCCATAGAGAGTCTTTCGTTGGGAGGAGGAGTGGGGAATGGGAATCGAAGTATATTGTGTATACCCATTGCTTTCATCTGTAGAACTACCCCTTCGATGGGCATTCTTTGGATTTCTGGTCTTGAAAATTGTTCAAAATCGCGTTCGAACACAGCCGAAGAGTACACTCTGTAACAATGTCCGGGCCCAGTTCTACCGGCTCGTCCCGCTCGTTGGTTCGCACCTGCTTTTGAGGTCCATCCTACAGTGAAACTCTGAACACCTGTACTCTCGTCATAATGCCTTTCTTTGACTCGTCCACTATCGACTACATAGCGGATGCCAGGAATTGTTAGACTTGTCTCTGCCACATTAGTAGCCACCACACAGAGACGTGATCCTTCTGGCGGATCTTCAAATACTTTCATTTGCTCCTTGGTGGGAAGCAGAGAGTACAATGGAAGAACATGAAGCGGATCATTATCAGTTTGGCCTTCCTCTAAACTCTCTTCAAATCCATCTTCTTCCTCATCTTCGTCTTCATCGTCAGCGTTAGCTTCATTCCTGAGTTCAGACTTGGTCAGTTTATTGATCCCGTAGTCCAAATCCTCAACTTCAGTTTCTACCTCACGGGCGTTAATTCTTACTTGGACATCGATATCGTTTTGTGGAGGTGCCCATTGCGCACTTAATTTCTTCTTGTTTGTGCTCGGAAATCTCTTGCGCAGCCGACGACACATTTCCTGAATCTCATTCTGTCCAGTTAAAAAGATCAGTATACCACCTTTTGGAAGCCTTTGATGTATCTTTACTGCTTTGTCGTACACTTGGTCCAGATAATTGAAATCAGTCCTTCGGCTAAAATGAACAGAAACTGGATACTGTCTAGCTTGAACGTCTAACACTGGGGGAGAGATAGGAAACAGTGCAGCATTCTCAGAGAAATCAGACACTCTAAGTGTCGCAGACATAATGATAAGTTTTAGAGGACTTAGAGATTTAAAACCTCCTTCCTTTTTCTTGTCAGATCCATCGACGCTTTTGTTCTCCTGAGAAAGCTCTTTCCTTAGCTTCAGCACTCGACTCAGCACGCCAATCAAAATGTCAGTGTTGACGTTGCGCTCATGAGCCTCATCCACGATAATGGCTGAATACTTGGAGAGTGTCAGATCAGTAGACAATTCCCTTAAAAGGACACCATCAGTCATGAATTTTACTGCTGTATCTTTCTGGATGGTAGCGTCGAATCGAATCTGATATCCAACCTTCGATCCATGATCCCCAAGCTCTGCGGCAACTCGATTTGCCATACTAACTGCTGCAACCCTTCTTGGCTGAGTTATTCCAATCATCCCAGGAGTATCACCGAAAGGGTCACCGTAACCAGCTTCGAACAAGAATTGCGGTAACTGAGTGGTTTTACCAGATCCAGTTTCTCCACACAGAACTATGCAATCGTTATTGTGAATAGCTTCCATGATCCGTTGTTCTTCTGCGACTACTGGCAATTGCAGACGGGTCTGTTGGATATCATCAGGGCGGTTGACATCGACAAAATGTGACTTTCGAGACCGAGTTTCTGGATTGAATCCATAATCTGGGGGAGGTGATTCTCTGTCTTGTTCTCTCTCGAGTGGAATATATTCTCCGTCGAATTCAGGGACATCTAACCCTGTACCCTGTTCAGTTCGAATAATATCAGAGGCAGCATTCACCGTATTGGCCCATTTCTTGAACTCATCTCCTCTAGATTGCTTATTTGGTTCAAAACTTGTGCGTGAAGAATCATCTTCGCTTTCTCCTTCACTTGATTGATCCTCCTTTCCACTTCCTTCACTTTTTTCACTTTCTTCACTTTCTTCACTTTCTTCACTTCCACTCACTTCGATATCTTCTTGATGATCTGTATGATCATCTGATGAATTGTCATATTCAGACTCTTCAAAGTCTGAAGAATCTTCACTTTGATCAACGTCTGACATCTTGTGCATTGAGCCTTGAAGTTTGTCCCTCCAACTCGGTTTGGGTGCTTTCTTGGTAGATGCAACTTTCTCTAAGTTCGCAAACCCAAAGAATTGGCCAGGTTTACCACGGCTTCGATGATCAATGAACCCAGATATACTGTCGGGATCTGATGAGTTGGAAGTGACCGTTGTGGGCTTAATATCTCTGTGTGGTTGAGAAGTAGGATTTGGAGCAGCTGTGTGATCGGAAGTTTCCCAGTGCCTCATCTCCCTACCATCTGCTTCTTCATCAGAAGACTGAGAATCAGTTGAGTGCGCTTCATTGGTCCGTTTCATTTCTCGAAGCTTAGCAGTGTCAATTCGAGAAGACGAAAGCTTTGAAATCAACTCTTTCTTTTCTTCCTTGCGAATCTGCTTATCAATATATTTATCTAGACGCTTCCGTTTCTTGCTGGAAATTCCCGGAGCATCTCTTTTGATTTCTTGAGCCAGAAGGTGTTTGCGATTTTCAATCTCAGCTTTGGAATGCGGAATAACAAGTTCCGCATTACTATCATCGTTCTTATTGACAACAGACTTTGATGAACTATCAGCATCATCTACCAAAAATTGTTTCTGACGGTCCCTTTTCAGTGCATTGCGTTTAGCTACGGATCCCTGTCTAGCCTTATCATTAAACCTTTGACGATATTTAGCCATTGTATGATTTAGGACTGTCTAAATTATGCACTTTTAGACACCATTCCTTGGCCTAACTTGTTTGAAACTTTTTAGATCAGATCAGAAGCAGCGATTTCCACTACTTTTTTTGTGCGCCGCACAGGCTGTGTGGCGCGCTCTCATCAACTGCTGCTGTATATATTAATCGGAGTGTCTTGTCACGATTAAAATAAACGCACGTTTTGAGCAGGATTGATTACAATTGATCACTGCCAGTGAATATTTGACTCTCTGTATCTTAAAAAGTCCACTTCAACCATGTCTCTTACACCTCGTCTTCCAACTTGACCTGTTGGTTGACCTCATCTCGTATCTCCATTATCTTTAACTCTGAGCCGTCTGTCCGCGCTTGAAGTAAAACTATATATTGTTGGGCTTTAAGAGTTGTGTGGTAGGCAAACTTTGCCTATAAAAAGTTGATGGGATTCAAAGTTTTTCAAGGCCATACAATGTCTTTAACAGGATCCCAGAGTCACGGAGCGATTGAAACTCACGACGCTCAGACCGTTTTACGGTGTACGTGCTAGGGAATCCTCAGACTGAATGAGCGTTGGTAACCCTTCCAGTTACTACGGCCTGTAGATCGATTTCCTGAGACTAGTTTAGGTTGTCGTGGTTCGTAACTTACATCTATACAAAATACAAAGCGTTAACATTTGAACATGTATTAAGTCGTGGAGTTAAAAATGTCAATTGTGAAGATATTGTCTAGTAAGTGAACCGTAGTTAATAAAAATAAACGAGTCATAGTAAAGTCAGTCATAGTAAGGATGCGTTCAACTGAGTGTAGTTTTTTAGGTTGTATGTTTATCGTGATAAAAAGGTTTTTTCTTTGGTGAAACGTTGGATTTTTTTGGGCTGGTTTTGGTTACTATAAAACCTGTAAACCTTGGGATACGCAGCGTCAACTAGGCAACGTCAACTAGGAAACGTTACTAGACAGCGTTACTAGACAACGTAACCAGACAACGTGAACTAGACAACGTGAACTAGACAACGTGAACTTGGTAGCTTTTATATAAATATCGTTGGAGGGCGGTATAAGGAGTTTCGAAGATTTTGACTTCTGTGGGTTGTGACTTGGATTAACTACTATCCAAAGGTACATATCTCGATAGGTATAGAGTCGTTTGGAAGAGATAGATAGTCTCATTTCAGACTTGTTATTTGCCACTCACCTGTACTCATTTGTACTTTGTTACGGACATCTCTATTGTTACTAGTTGTCTAGTCTCTCATCAGGCAATGCCTTCTAATGGCTGGACAACCAGAGACCCCTCTGCCAATTAACGAAAATAATATATTGGCAGTAGTTTACGATGATTTACAAATTGATGCGTGGTATCCGTGTTTGGGCTATTTTGACCCTGATCAAAAGAGAGCCCAGGTACCCATAACCTTGGTACCAGATACTATTCAAAACGGCAATCTCAGTAATCACGTTGGTTCTGCTGCCGATTCCATCAATCCAAACAATGGAGTTAGTGTCAGCGCTGCTGGACTTGCCAAGTCAAAGAGAATTGATTTATTACATGTTTGTCATCATTGCTTTAGATATTCCATTCGAAGTTCCGATATAGCTTATCATGTGCCCTTCTGTAAATACAGAACGAAGCCTCCAGGGAAACTACAATTCAAATCTTCACAATATGCAATTCGGAAAGTGTCTGGAGCATTGAGTAGTGACAAGTTATTCTGTCAATGCCTATGCTTGTTCGGCAAGCTATTTCTAGATTCAAAATCGATATTCTATGCAGTAGAAGGGTTTGAATTCTACGTACTCTATGAAGTGAAGACTCGACGTCCGGTGGGATTCTTTTCTAAGGAACTGAACTCTTGGGACGACTATAATCTTGCATGTATCCTTGTGTTCCCCCCGTTTCAAAACAGAGGTCTGGGCAAGCTCTTAATTGCATTCTCTTATCACTTATCCGGCGTAGAGGGCAAGGTAGGGTCTCCTGAACGTCCATTATCTGAGTATGGTCGAGCCAGCTACATCTCATATTGGAGTGAGGAGGTGGCGAAGGTAATTTTAAGCTTGGATGATGAGGATTCGGCAATCAGTATAAATGACATTTCTAAGATCACCGCTATCCGTCAGGATGATGTCTACGATACGCTTAACCATCTTGGTGCGCTCTTAAATGGTACAATTATGGTTGATGCGATCAAATCCTGGGCTAACAATAGAAGAGGTTGGACTAGTCGATATATAGATCCACAGTACTGTATCAAAAGTCTAAGGAAGTGGACACTTGGTGTTAACAGTGACAGCGATAATTCTGACGCCGATAGCTCTAAGATTAAGAGTCAACAATAATAATATACATATAATACTATATATAGAGAGCTTCCTGGCGGTCCCTTCTCTTCTTCATAATTAATAGAGCCACATCAAACACCAGTTTTCTTCTTCACACAGTATTTCTAAGGTTTCATGAGCCAGTAAGTTGTTGTATGACTGCAACCAGCTTAGCAGAATCGAAATGAACACTATCGTAGGTCGCAGCAGGCGGCAATGCCTGCAATAGGTTGAGAATACTCTCAGGAAGCACGTCCACAATTGATGTTTGTAAAACATCATTAGAAGTTTCATGATCTTTAATCTTCTTCGAAGGACGGTTGACTAAGTCTGTATTATACCTTGAATCCACTGATTTACCCAAATAACGATATCCCAGGTCAACATCACCCACTGGATCATACTCCTCGTCGGCATATCTTTTAGCAAAGATATTGACAGAATCTTCGTCTTCATAATTCTCTTTATAGCGAGTTTCAAGCTTGAGCAGGGCACCAAGTTCTCCATAGTTGGCCTCATACTTAAGATAGTGATCGAACAGTATCCTACCTGCTTCTTTAGTCATACGAGGGACTGACTTTTCAAATAGTGCTCTGGCATTTGTATCGTCGTTGGTTAGAATCAAAAAGTCAAAGTATTCCTTCACGAAATCCGCGTCCCCAGGATATCTTTTGAGGCCTAATTCAAAAATCTTGCTTGCGATTCCAGCTGAACGATCATTGTAGTACTCCATTTTGGCCGAAGATACAAATATATGATAGGTACAGTAGGTGAGCTTCCGCCCCTCACTGAACACCTTTCTCGCTTCCTTGATACCCTCTGCCCTTTTCATGGATCTCATGTATATCACATAGGCGGAAGTGATATCTCTAGCATTTAACTCAAGTTCAGAATGTCGGTTAGAAGAGGCATCATCTGGTACAATGTCCTCCTCCAATTTCACTCGTTTGGCTTTTAGATTTGTTAAAAGCCTAGTATAAGTCGCCTTGACTTCTTTGATATTCATATCTCGCTCATACAGCTCTGCAAGTTTACAGAAAAGCAAGAAACTCTCAGGGTTTGCTTGGGTACCTGACCGCAAAATGTCAATTGCAGCAGTACTATTAACAGGGTCAATAGATATAAGATAGTCAGCAAAATGAAACCAAAGCTCAGGATGGTACCTTGTACAAAGAACGGCCTGATTAAACGCATGCTTCACCCTGATTTGAACGGTATCTGGGTCCGCCTCGAGAGAATTCTTCTTTTCCCATTCAATCCATCTCAACCATTTTTCTCCATCACTTTGTTCCTGCTTTGTCCAAGCTCTTGGCATTGGTGTAGTGTCTGTAGTATCCAGCCCACCTAGAATGTTTTGTAGTTCTCTGTAACCTGACCGAGCAGACATGTAAGCTGCAGACTTCTCTGAAATGAACTTTCTAGCAGTTGTCTTACCCATTTTTGCCTCGAAAGTATTGTACCCTTGCCAGATATGCTCCAGATTGTTCATGGGAATCACCACTGCTCGACGATAAATCTTTCGAAGAGTGTCCATCTTCTGTTGATTTTCCCAAGTGGTGGCAGTTTCTTTAGATTTTATCAAGTCAATATACTGTTCCCACAGATCCCCACTCGATTTATCCACACCAATATTGTTGAGTACAAACTCATACACTTCAGAGATGATTTTAAACGACTTCTCTCCATCTCTGCCCTTGGTATCGTTGATCCGTCGAATGTATCCCACATAATGTGACCACAGCTTTATGTTCAGCACTGTCTTTAGACATCTATTGAACAACAATTCCACTTGGTGAAATTCTCCATTTGCAAGCTCAATATCGATATAGTCGACCCAAGTCTCAGCAGACAAAGGGAAAACTACGAGCATTCGCTCATATACTTCTCGTAATTCGTCAATAGGTTTTTCGTTTTGCTTCAACTCTGCTATTAGCTGCCTCCATCCCCTAACGTCTAGTGGGTTCTCCGCAACTTCATCTTCAAGACGACCAATTGTGTCTTGGGGCAATCTCTTACGCTTCACTTTGGTGACCGAAGGCTCTGGAGTCATGATTGCATCAGAAAGTGCTGGAGAGTCGCGCATTCCTGGGGTCAAAACACTACCTGCACTATTAGATTCCTTGGTGGCAGTGGTTTCTGAGATCTGTTGGCCCGTGAAGCTGGAGTCGGATGTTGTAGCATTCACGCTTGTATCTCCATTGTTTCCAGACCCGTTAGTACTATCGTCTTGCGACTCTCGCGACTCTTGCGAGGTTGTGTTCGTATCCTGTTGTTCAGGCTGGTGGTTATCATCAGTAGGCGTGTTGTTACTGTCTGCTTCAGCTTCAACGTCGTCTTCGCTAGGGTTTACGACCTTCTCCTCAATTGCCTCAACCGACTCTGGACCCTGAGTCACCGCAGAGAATTCCATTTCTTGGTCTGACATAGCTATGGGAGTTCTGAGATGTCGCAACTACTATAGCAAATACCGCCAGTGATATTCTCCCTGTCTTGTACAAGTAGATGTATATAATGAGTGATGAAATTTCGGCCGTGTTATAATTTACAGCCTTTCGAAGCGACAACACCGAACACCGGAGGAGGGTCGCAGGAAGGCAGAATTTGATCCCCAGATATTTCTTGAGTTGCGGTGCAATTGAAGTGTGTGTTTAATAATGACTATGGAGCTTCACGTATGGGGGAGAGATAATGATCTAAAGACGACGTCTATACTTGGAGGATATAGCTTATTTCCAGAGTGCAATGCAGCTATCTGGTTACTTTGTTTGCTACAGGTTAAAAATGCTAGGGTTGTTTTCAGCTCCAACCCTTTGCTGAGTGAGGAAGGAGAATTGCCAGCATTGAGACACAAAGGGGAGATATATAGTGGTATTATTCCAATTGTTACTCATCTGAGGACATGTGGATATAAACCAGATTCGATTGGGATGCATTCTGATGAGGAGACGGTGACCGATGCTTGCCGTATCAGAGCTTTATTCAGTTATATTGATAGTGAGCTTGGATGGATGGCAAAATATTCATTGTATCTAGATTCTACAAACTATGAGAAGCTAACCAGACCGTTGTTATCGAGGTTGATTCCATTCCCAATGCAATATACTATTCCAATTGGACAGCAGAAGTTAGCAGAGCGTCATTGTGCTAATATCAATCTGAAATCGACTAGGAAACCCTTGTCGACGAATACAAGTACAGCTTATATAGCAAATTCGAGCCCGGCAATGAAAGAGACTATGAACAAGATTGAGGAGCAACATAAACTTCGAACGGCGACAGTGGAATCCGCTAAGGCAAATGTCGAGTTATTGTTTAAAGCTTCCAGTTGTTTTGAACAGCTTGCACGGTCACTTAACCCAAATCTCATTGATACACGAATCTCCTTGGCTGACTTGCTTCTAGTAGCTCATCTACACCTATATCTTAGTGGAGTTTTGCCTGATGCATCATTAAAAGTGTTACTGGAGACCCAATTTCCAGTGTTGGTAGATTATTATAAGGTTGCCTTCAAAGTGATCAACAAATTACAGCCAATTGAATCTGATCCAAGGCCCCAGGACCTACCAACACTAACAAATAGTATCAGGTCTTATCTTGGATTATAAGTGGTTATTCAGTTCAAATGGAAGGATTTGTGCTTCAAGGTTATCTAATTCTTTCGTGGTCTAGTGACGCCTTCGTTTACGATGTAGTAAACCACAGTGCTATCATCCGTGACCATAGCCATGACAATTCTCTTACATGATTCACCAGTATTTTCAGCGATTGATTGAAAAACCTCGTTCCAATCTCGAATGCTCCATTCAGCCTCTGTTCTGGTGGCTACCACGAATTCTCGAGTGATCTGTTGTTCATCGGAGTATAACTTGTTAGCAGGTATCCCAGAACACAGGTTAGGAGCAAAGCTAATAGTCTCAACTTGTTTCCATAGATGCTGATGGATCAAATTATGGACAACAATATCCACCAGTTCAACCATGGTGAGTTGGTTTTATGGCTTGTGGGGTCATTTAACATCGACCGGAAGCCATCAGATTTTCGGCGATAAATTTCACTGTGGCTTCGGGCCGGCCAAACACTACTCGACGTCTGCCTGAACGATGAGCGAAGAGCGAATTACGAAAAAACAGACTGAGAGGGGCAACACAGACTGAAGGTTAAGATTTGACGATTGGTTCTAAATGACGAGATTCTTGATGCTTCATATTATCATTTTCATAGTAGAGTTCATTGATTTGTACAGTTGTATATATATACAGTGGTGGTACTTCCTTTATACCTCGAATCCATAGCCTTTCATGCACACCTTGTACTGAGAAATAATGTCATTACATTTGGCACTATCCTGTCCATATAACAGTACACATTCGTCTCTTGAAGACTTCTGAGTGGTGCAAACACAGCAAGGTTTAACCTCTGAAGATGGTTAATACGACTGCTCCCTTAAATAACTGCTCATCCATTCTCGCCATCTTTCTCTACAGCTGTTATTTGAATAACTTACTCTCAGTCTTCACAGGAGGAACTTGAATTTGTGCTATCAGTTAGAAAATGTTCTGTGATTTCAAAACAACGTTCACCAATCTACTTACCTTCTGCCATTGTTGTCTAAGGAGTTGATTGTAGTTGTGACAAAATGTCGACAAATCAAAATGTGCTCATAACTGGGATTTCAAAGCACGATGTACAGTGCGGCGATGGGGTGCGGCTGCTATCATCTGCAGTTGACTGCTTTCGAGACCAAAACATCAATATAGAACTTCAAGGCGCCCAGTGGCGGATCGATTCACAGTTGCTGGGGACTGTGTAGAATAGAGGTAAATGACGTGGTCGATTGATTTCTGGAGAAATGGTTTGTGGGACGATAATGTTGGGAAAGAAGAACCTCAGTGTCAACTGTTGGGCCCATTTGCTCTGATAGTTCAAGCATCTATGGGACTGATAGCAATCTTGTCGTTGGTGATAAAACGGAACCTAGAAACGACACCTAGACCATGGTGGATCTGGTTTTTTGATGTATCCAAGCAGGTGGTAGGAGCCGCTGGATTACATTTCTTAAACCTGCTTCAATCCATCCTGTTCTCAGAGTCGGGTGAACCGGATCTGGATCAGAATCCTTGTACATGGTATTTCTTAAATATTCTTTTAGATACCACCATAGGGACGCCAGTGTTATGGTTCTTCCTGTACATGGCTCACAGTACTGCCTACCGGTTTGGAGTACGAGAGATTGTATCAGGAAGGTATGGGTATCCACCTCGATGGACGCCGTTTCTCAAACAGGCGGGGTTATACCTGTTGTCATTGGTTTGCATGAAGTTCTTGCTTTATCTTTTTGTATGGTGGATGCCGTTTATGGATGATCTTGGCAAGCTCTTAATATCCTGGACCTCTTTCGACCCCAGAGTCCAGGTTGCATTCGTGGTCCTGGTGTTTCCATTGATTATGAACACCTTACAGTATTATTTCGTGGATTCGATTATCCAGTCTCCAGAATATCATTTGCCTAAGGGTTTCAAGCCAATTGGTGATGAATCTGCATCTGATACTGAAGGATTTGTATCGGATTTAGACGACTCTAGGTCTATTACTAGCTCTGTATCTGCTCCGCCATCTGTATCTGAGACTGATCCATTACTAGGGGCCGGTTCTGGACTGGCAAGTTACGTATAATATGTTATTCTAAGTGCATCTGTGATTCATATGAGAGTCAATTGGCTTCTTCTGAATTTGGTATAACCTCTCAGTATCCTCTACTAATTCTCGGGTATTTACATGCCTCGGACGAACTCATCGCATGCTGGGCACGATTGTGCGGCTGGCTCATTTTCTTATCACCAAAAAAAAAAAAAAAAAAAAAAAAAAAAATTCAAAGTTTCGAGAGTGTAATGAACTTAAGCTGGAAAGACTGAGAACTCTGGAATAGACTAGTGAGAAGAGAGCTAAAGGTGTTGGAGCAACATATCTCTGAGCGTATTGTGGATATAGTAGCCGCAAAATGGTGAGTGAACTTGAGGTTGTTTGTAATGGAAATGATGATGCTGTTCGAGTAGTCTTTTAAATAGGAATGCTAACCTAAGAAAATCAAAACTATATCGCGCTCAAGCGATACTTACCTTCCTGCCAGAAATACTGAGGCTCAAAGACAGCCTAGAAATTTAGATCCCGCATTGCATCCGTTTGAAAGAGCCCGAGAATATACAAGAGCGCTCAATGCAACCAAACTTGAACGTATGTTTGCAAAACCATTCATTGGCCAACTAGGCGACGGTCACATAGATGGAGTTTACTCAATCGCCAAAAACATGCATTCCCTGTCTAGACTAGCTACAGGATCAGGAGACGGAATCATCAAACTATGGGATATGAGTAAACGAAGCGAGATTTTTTCAGTTAAGGCTCATTCAAATGTTGTTCGTGGTTTGACTATGACACCAGATGGAAATCTTTTGTCGTGTGCCACTGACAAGTCTGTGAAGCTATGGGATGTTAACAATGGTTCCGATTCATCTGAGCCTCTTCAAACCTATCTGGGTCCAAGTGGATACAGCGGCATCGATCACCATCGATCGGAATCAAAGTTTGTCACAGCAGGCGACACCGTCGAACTGTGGGACTCAACTAGATCGAAGCCAATTTCTGACTTGTCATGGGGGGCTGACAGTGTTCATGCTGTCAAATTCAATCAAACTGAGACCTCTATCGTAGCATCGTCTGGATCAGACCGTTCTATTGTCATTTATGATCTCCGAACGTCGTCTCCAGTTCAAAAGCTTGTGGCTACTTTAAGCACTAACGGTATCGCTTGGAATCCCATGGAGGCTTTTAACTTTGCAGCAGCTAGCGAAGATCATAATGTTTATCTATATGACATGAGAAAACTCAGTCGAGCACTCAATGTGTATAAGGATCATGTTGCCGCTGTGTTGGATGTGGATTTCTCGCCTACGGGACAGGAACTGGTTACCGGTTCTTATGATCGAACCATACGTATTTTCCGCACTCGTGAGGGTCATTCAAGAGACATTTATCATACCAAAAGAATGCAGCGTGTATTCAGTGTTAAATTCTCTATGGACTCCAAATATGTCGTGTCAGGGTCTGATGATGGCAATGTCCGATTGTGGAGAGCCAATGCTTCAGAGATGGTCGGAGTGAAATCTGCTCGTCAGCGAGCCAAGCTAGAATATGATCAAGCTCTAAAAGAAAGGTTCAAGCATATGCCTGAAATCAGAAGAATCGCAAGGCACCGTCACGTTCCTAAGCCTATCAAGAGAGCTGATGAAATTAAGAAGATTGAGCTGGAGTCTTTAAGAAAGAGAGAAGATAATTTGAGGCGCCATTCCAAGAAGGGAGCAGTTCCGTTCCAAAAAGAGCGGGAGAAACATATTGTTGGAACTGCCCTCAAAGAGGACAAGTAGTACTTGCTCTTTTTTTCTCTGTTTTCATCTCTGAACGAGTTATCACTTTGGTGAATGGTAAATTGCATTGTACTTTTAACTTACCTAATTGACCTCTGTTAAATGATTATCCAGTCTATCGCGTTTAAGGATCAAGCCTGGCTGATTTGTATTGTATATCCTGCCCAACTAGGCAGGTGAAGCGTTCTACATTTTGAGAAACTAAGAACCCTAAAAAGGTCTGATGAGAAACTCTCATTTCGTCAACAAGGATCTTCTTCATAATGAGGAGGTCAACCTGTGTTGGATCACATCATCCAACCAGATATATATCAAGTGATATCCCTTGATAGCTTTGAATGCGAGTGTGACCGTTCAAACATTGAAGAATTCAGATTTTGTTTCGAACCCATGAAGTTCTCTTTTGTGTCATTACTGCTGTCAATAGCAGGCGTCTATGGTATCACAGGAAAGCTTGGAGATGCTCCTGTGGTAACAAACAATCCGAAGGCAATCTACAAAGCGTGGTTTGAAAACGACCTTGTGGAGGGAGATTTGTTATTCACAACTCCAGAGGATCAGATTGGTCTCAATGTGAGAGTATTCATGGCTTGCCTACCTAAAGAGACCCCGGAGCATCCTTACCTTTATCGAATTACCGAAAATCGAATTGCAAACGGAACTGATTGTGACGCTGCGGGCAAGACTCTCGATCCCTATGAGCGAGGAGACGATCCACCAGCCGAACTTGGGGAATATGAGAAAGCCGAGGTTGGAGATTTGTCTGGCAAACATGGATCTCTAGTCAAGTCCCCATACAATGTGACTTATCGAGATCTTTACTTATCGTCTCGAAGTGACAGTCCCGCGTTTATAGGTAATCGATCGGTTATTGTAATGCGACCTGACCGTAGTCGTATTGGCTGTGCTAATATTGAACCGGTGACGGATGATGATAGATGAATATTTGATAGCTAATGCATTAATTATTACTGAGGAGGTTATATATTGACTTCAAGAACCAATGAAACATCGGGCACAGTAGATGAGTTTGCAAGGTCCTCTAAAAATGGAATCATATCTAGAAGTTCGTTATCGTGAGCGTCCGAGAACCAGGACGAGACCGGGACAGCATGCTGGGGGTGGAAAATGTATGATGCGGGAGAGTTGTCGATTATTATCACCTCTTCCAATGGTCGGCCAAGCTGGGATAGATTCTTGATGTAATTGCCCTGATAGTTATAGCATGCATCACGGAATAATCGGTGGTGGACGGACTTGGTCACATCTAACTGATCAAGCAAAGGGTCACCATATTTGCTTACTGAAGCTGTAAATACTACAACCTCAAACAGTTCGCCCATACGCTGCATAAATTCATCAACTCCTGGTCGTTTGATCACATAAACATTATGAATCTGCGACTCAATTTCCACCGGGATCACAAAGTCTGCTTCATGAATATACTTAAAGCTTGAATGGACCAGTGTCTCATCAAGATCGAGAACAAGACATTTACGTCCTTGTAAACCTTCGTCTAAAGGATCCAATAGCCAATGGTCGGGGTCCACTGGGGGAGGAGAAGGAGGGAATTGGGAACTGTACAGAAGAGGGGGTGCCAATTCTTCATCGTCTTCGTCCACCGAGCTAATAACCGGTTCGGTATTTGGATCACTATCTAAAGGTGCACTAAGCTGGTGGCCGAGAGATGAAACGGTGCTGTCAGGCATTAGAGCCGAGGTGTTACTAGAAGCTGGCACCGGTATTGATACCGCAGAGCGTGCTGACGGTGCTTGGATTCCTGATCCTGAGTGGTGAAGCGGGGGCTTTTCACTTATGCCACCACTTTTCTCACTGATGGTTTCATAAGATCCATCATGCCCTTGAGGAGGTTGGGTCGGTAATGGCTTGTCCAAATTCAGGTGATGATTTTTGTGATACTTCTTTTGTAAGGAATCATAGCGGTCATTAGCGTTAGTAATATTAGTAGTGGTGTGTTCTCCATGGGAACGGGACTGATGTTGAGAGGGATCTAGTAGGGTAGATTCACGATCCTTCGCGCTTGGTGCAGAAGGTTGTGCTGGGCTCGAAAAACAACATAAAAACGACAATATCGAATGCCTCAGTCTTTTACGAGATTTCTGTGAATGTGTGGTAATGGGAACCGTGGAAGACTGCCCACCATCAGTGGTAGGATGGGACATGGAAGGTGGTAGTCTATAAAGTTAGTATAAACCCAGAAGATAAAACACCCTCAAGTTGCTGTAAGAATCATCGCATCATCACCTTTGATCCTCTGACCTCTGTCAGACTTTTGAACGTGGATAATACTGAAGTAAAATATTGGACAATCTATCTATGCACCAGTCCAACGGCATATTAACTGTTGCTTATGAACTCCTGGGCGGGCTACATCCTCCGGATTCAAAGTTGCGAACCGTTCACATCCCAGCCCATGTCCCATTCTCTCTTACAATACCGGGCATCTTCACACCCTTGCTCGAACCCTCACTTACCTCACTTCCTAACTCCGGCCCCTGTTCAACCCTTGATGATAACACTCACTCGAACCTGTCTTCACAAAAGCTTGTATTGTCACAAGAAATAAAATTCCCCCCTTTCAGTGTCGGCGCGTTTAGAATGTAGAAGGATGAGCGCCGCACGTCCCGCCATTTTCGGTACGGCGAACCGAGGCCACCCAAAACGAGTCATCAGCTAAACAAGCCACACTTTAGCGGTAGGAGACAGGAGAACTTGTAATGTTGAGTGGTAGGCAAGCTGCTAGCCTCGGCCTCACCTGCCAGCCGTGCTAACGGCTTGAGTGAGTGAGGAGAGGACACTGCAGAGGATACGGAGGAGAAGAGAGCAAGATCCTGGGGTCAATGAGACCACAAGTATATCGGTGAGGTAGTTGACTGTATGGAACTGTTCGATCATGCCTCCATTTGTTGTCACAATATCTCTCTTCCTACTGTTGGCAATATTCGGGCGACGGTGACCAGCCAATCAAGATGACGGCGTAGCTCCGATAACGCCGTGCCAAATTGATCTCATCTAAATGACTCAGTCCAGGTTGGTGAAGAGCTGAAAAAGGTTGATGCGGGACCAAAAGCGACCGAGAGTTACAACAGAACCAGAAGTATACCTGACCAGTATATGATAACTGGCTAGTTTGTGCTTGAGTTTGTAAGCGAATCTAGTAACTCAACGCACTGATTGAACTATATTGTATCCAATTGAAGTTGTTGGATAGTAGACCCTGTTGAGTTATTGAGTCAGAGGTTATATGGAAGGTGAGAAGAATAAAATTCAACCTCATTAGATATAGTAAACAATCGCAATCAGTCACAAATGGTCAAACCTTGGGTGGTACAAAAGTTCGGAGGAACTTCAGTGGGCAAATTCCCCGAAGAAATTGCAGAAGACATAGTCCACCTATACTCAAAGTCGTTTAAGCCGGTAGTGGTATGCTCTGCTCGGTCTACGGATACCAAAGAAAAAGGAACCACCACTCGATTGTTAAAGGCCGCCGAAAGTGCTTTGGATGATGGAAACTTTCATGATGTTTTAGATGCCATTCGTCAAGATCATATTGCTGAGGCTCAGAAATATGTTGCTAACACTCAAATCTTGAATGACTTGCTCAATCAAATAAATGTCGAATGTGATACTTTGGAAAAGTTCTTAACCGCTTCCAAGGTAATTGACGAGATCTCTGCTCGCACAATGGACTCAATCATGAGTGTAGGAGAGAAACTCAGCTGTCTGTTTATGAGTGCGTTGATGAACGACCGGGGAATTAAGGCTAGATATATTGATCTATCCAGAGTAATTCCTCTGAACTATGACGTGTCCCAGTCAGGCCTCGACAAGGAATTCTACTCCTATCTCACTGAACGTATGGTGGAAGCTGTGTGTGCAGTCGGAGAGGTTGTTCCAGTGGTAACTGGATTTTTTGGAACCATTCCAGGAGGCTTGCTGAATTCTGTCGGAAGAGGCTACACAGATCTGTGCGCAGCCCTGATAGCGGTTGGATTAGGAGCAGATGAGTTACAGATTTGGAAAGAAGTTGATGGAATTTTCACCGCTGACCCTCGAAAGGTTCCTACTGCTCGTCTCATCGATCGCATCACCCCTGAAGAAGCCTCGGAATTGACTTACTACGGATCGGAAGTTATTCACCCCTTCACAATGGAACAGGTCATTCGTGCTCGCATTCCTATTCGAATCAAAAACGTTACTAACCCCGAAGGGGAAGGAACTGTCATCTTCCCTGACGACAATTCAAAACCAGGTCAGGAAACACCACTACACCCTCCTGAGCGCTTAATGAGCCCTAAGGTTGTTCAAAAGCTCAAACTTCCTACTGCTGTTACCACTAAACAGAATATCATCGTGCTGAATGTGCATTCTAATAAAAAGAATCGGTCGCATGGCTTCTTGGCCAGAGTGTTTGAGACTCTTGATAAGTGGAGGTTGGTAGTTGATCTGATTTCCACTTCTGAAGTCCACGTATCCATGGCTTTACACGCTAACTTGCCTGAGTCATCAATGCGAGATGCGTTGACGGAATTGCGTAGGCATGGAACAGTTGATGTAACCAGGAAAATGTGTATTGTGTCCTTGGTGGGAAATCAGATGAAGCATCTTGTTGGAATTGCAGGTCGAATGTTTACTACTCTAGCGGAGGCTGGAGTGAACATTGAGATGATTTCTCAAGGTGCTAGTGAGATCAACATCTCCTGTGTGATTGAGGCAAAGGATGCATTAAAAGCTCTTAACGTATTACATCAGAGACTACTTAACCAGGTGGCTGAACCTCCATTGATGGCATCAGCCCATTCATCTCCTAATATTAGTGGCCTTTAACTAAACATTTCAGGCAGTTCTATTTTATAACTTGCGTCTTCAACTGACGTGACTGCATTTGTTTAAAATCACAGTGTATAGATTATGACAATTTATGATTGAGACTACATTATCTTTAGATTCATTCTTCCTAACATGTCTTCCTGATACTCTATGTTTTAGTAAGATTCACACAACCGTCGTAAAGGGCTTAGAATGCAAATACTTGATCCTCAAGCTTTGACACTGGCTTAGCCTTCTGGAAACCAACTGCCACTGCAGCCTTTTTAACTGCGGAAACCATAGGAGGAGGTCCACAGATCAAAAGCTTGACATCGTCAGCAGGAGCAGGAACATGTTCCTTTAGTACGTCAGCAGTAACAAAACCTGATCCTCCGGTCCAGGAAGCAGAGGGTTTATCCAGAAGGTATCGAATATGGAGATTTTTGTGGTCCTTAGCTAGCAATTCCAGTTCTGCACGAAGAAGAATATCCTCTTCAGTAACGTTAGCAAATACCAAGTAGATTTCGGTCTTATCTTCAGGATTACGAACAATAGCTCGAATAATTTGGTACATTGGAGTGATACCAGTACCCCCGGCTACCATACCAAATGCTCGGACCAATCCAGGAGTGTACTTGAAGAAGCCCTTGGGACCGCGAACCTTGATGGTGTCACCAACAGTCATTGAACCAACATATTTAGAGATATTTCCGGTAGGATACGTTTTAATTACCAAGTCAAAGTATCCTCGATCCTCTTCGTCCGCGGAGGTAGGGGTGTACGATCGCACAATCTCTTTACCGTCAATGGTGGCAGCGAGGGAGATATGCTGACCAATTGGCAAACCCAAGCTATCAGTAGAACGAGGAAGTCCAAACCGATAACGAGCGGAATTATGAGAGATTACGGTCTTCTCAATCAATGGGAATTGTTTGAAATCTTCCCGGTGAAGTACCTCACGGGGACCTGAGGATCGAGTTAGCACATATGCTGCCAAACCAAGTGCTAATACTGTAGCAGCTCCAGCAATATACAGCACACTATCAGACATTGTTATTCCCCTTCTTTGTCTTCTTCTCTTAGCTGTTCCGACTTCCTTCTACTGAATATAAACCGTGAGTGAGCCAAGTTCCTGTCCTAGATTGGTCCCCTGTTGGAGTGAAAATTAGCCGTACCTCGGCACGGAGCCCCCTGGTGTGATCGTGGTTGAGAAGGGAATGAAAAATATAGACCGAGGAACTGTAACAGTAAGCAATTTTAGAGTTACAAGAATAGACGGAGAAACTTTTTTTTATATTTTGTATTTAATCCTTTCCAGCTCCTGCTAAGTGTTTGCGCATATAGACTGGAAACACCGGCTCTATACCAGTTTCGCAGTGTCCGAGGTTCGTGTGGGACGCTCGAACGGGGAATCCGACGCTGAATAGGTGTAATCCCGCTGCAAGCATAGGTGACCGAATCAAATTATTAAGGTTCAGGGCCCATTTTATATTATCCGGGGGTCTGGAGTGATGAAGAAGAATCACTGGAAATTTATGTTACAGGAGAATTGACCATTTACCGAATTGAGTCAGTACTCGAGGTTGTCTGATACCTTTGATACTTTCGGCGATTAGCTCGGCGATAAACTGGTACGGCGTGATAAGAACGTATGTAATCATGATCAGCAAGCCTTTGACCATAGCTTATGCCAATTGTGACAATCATTATAGCTAACCGTATCTTGATATCCTACTGCCATTGTTTAGTCTATCTTTGTCCCGTAATAACGTTCCATCTCATTGATTGTAAGATCAGGAACATTCCGCTATTCTCCCTCAACCACGTGACTAGTGTCACCGTTTGCAAACCATGCCTAACTTCAAAAAAAAAACTTAATTTTTAGAGCTCTTGGCTTAACAACAAACAAATTTGAACTGGAAAAGTTCTACGTGCATGTTAATTGGTTGTTGATTGAGGTTCTTTTCTATTCCTCTATTCTTTAAATTAACAGCACAGGTACTGCTTAAATACCTATACACCACAGTATTGAGGAACATGCTCAGCCGTTCCTATTTAGTTTCCGGAGTCAAGTATAGTGGTGGGGCACGATGAAAGTAAAATAAACAAGTCGAAGATCAAAAAGTGACAAGAACAATAACAACAAGTCTAATAGAACAAGAGATTGGATCACCTCTTGATTGAGCGTGTTCATCATTTAAAAGTTGGCAATGGTGTATAATAATTCACCGTTTGCAAAGGCTCTTTACGAGTCAGGTACACCCAAAAAGCGGACAGCAAACGCCCCTGACTCCCCTAGGACGCCTTTGACTGCGACATCAATCACTTCCTCATATCGCTCTGGGCTCTCGTCCCCTGGTAGTTCTGGACCGACAACTCCCACTGCTCGTGGTCCGATATCACCATCCACCCCCTATGCATTCAAGCCTTCACCTTCCCAAATTGCTCCTACTGGATCTTGGGAA
Organism: Blastobotrys americanus; assembly: GCA_003705795.3. NCBI lineage: Eukaryota > Fungi > Ascomycota > Dipodascomycetes > Dipodascales > Trichomonascaceae > Blastobotrys > Blastobotrys americanus. Next base: position 47,625 of record PPJN03000050.1, read on the forward strand.
CACCCGAGCATTAAGGAGATCCGTAGACGATCCGTGAACAAGGAACTGGCGGTTCGAAAATGCATTATCAACTTGGCAGTAGCTGGTGGTCTTCATTTATTATCTATAATGGTCCGTCGAGTATCGTACTTTAATTCTCTGGCTGAATCACATACTACTTTAGCATCAAGAGTTCACCTTGCATGGCTATGTTTAATGTTGTTATGTGTGTTCAACGTTGGCTCAAGCCTTGTTGGTATGCTACAGCCTCCAGAGAAGTTTGAAGACTTGCCACTGACTCCTTCACAGCGAAAACTGCTGGGATTGCCTGACTCCCCAAAATCTGCCTCGCCTTCGGTATCTCCAAGTCCTCCACGATACCTAAAATCATCTCCTCAGGCTCGAATTTCTCCACGACCATCCCCATTGTCGAAGGCTACCAATTATGCGTCCCCTCTTTCGGTGACCAGCAGCTCTCCTTTGAATCGCAACACGTCTATTAAATCTTCTCCGAACACTACAATTGATACCCCTACCAGACGACCGGGCAGCCAAAATCCTTCCTCGTCCAAGCCTTCTGGCACTACCAGTGTCAAGGCCACAGCAGCAATTACCAACACTACTACCAATTCAACCACAAATGGAACTGCTTCTGGCCAAGCTAACGAAGTTAAAAACTCAAACGGTACTCATACCACTTATAATCCTAGTGGACGGTTTATGTACATGGCGGAATCCCCAAGTAGCCGAGTGAGCTGGTTGAATCGAAGATATTAGAACTAACTTTGGTAACCGTGACCAAGATTTGATTTATATACGACAAGTTACTTATACCCTAGGATAGCATTTTTCTCAAAGTCGGCTACCTTGAACCAATACAACTAATTGATGCTACATTCTAAAGTCATACAATCTATAAACTACGTGACAGTAAAGAGTCTATAAACACTACCAGTGACCAGGATGAAGGAAATCGAGCTTTTTCTTCAGCTCATGATCAAATCCAGCAGGGCCAGTGGAAACTGAGAATTTCATCGTTCCCTGCAGCTTTTTACCAACGCGACCAGCTTGGATCTCCTTTTCAACTTTGCCAATAATCGCTTCCGTAAGAGTGTGAGCATTATCAGAGTTGGCTTTGAGATTGCCAACAACTGTCTCTACAGTCACCGGTTCCGCATCCTCTCTCCAGGCGTCATAATCGGTAGACATACATATCATCTGGTACGAAATCTCAGCTTCTTTTGCTAACTTGGCCTCAGGAAGTGCACTCATGTTGATTACATGTCCACCCCAGGATCGGTATAATCTGGATTCTGCACGGGTAGAAAACGCAGGGCCCTCCATACAAACTAGAACAATGTCCTCTCCATCCGCCTTCTTAGAATGTAGAGTCAGTTTCTGGCCATTCTCGCCTTTAAGGACGTGGCCGAACTCAGCAATGAGGTTTCCAAGATCCTCATCAAACGGGTCTCCAAACCCGACATGGCCAACAAACCCAGTATCAAAGAATGAAGAAGGACGAACACCTTTGGTTCGATCAATGATCTGATTAGGGATTACAAAGTCTCGAGGTTTGATATGCTCCTGCAAAGAACCCACTGCTGAGAAAGCTACGATTGCTTGCACACCAATTTTTTTCAGCGCAGCAATATTGGCTCGTGTGGGCACGGTCGAAGGAGTGAATTGATGGTGCAATCCATGTCGAGAAAGAAAGGCGACTAAAAACCCGCTATCTGTTCGTGAGATGGTGATTGGAGATGACGGCTTGCCCCAAGGAGTGTCGACTTGTATTTTAGCTACCGGAGTCAATGCCTTGAGTTGGTAAAGGCCAGTTCCACCAATAATCCCCAGCAAGACAGGTTCTAAAGTTAGCGGCAATTCTGGCAAAAGAGGCCTCAGATTATCTTCACCTATTCTTCCTTCATCTTCATATATTTCTCCGTTTTCATAAATTCCCCGCTGTCGTCATACTTAACTTACCATCGATGCTAGTAGGAAGGTGATCAGTCATTCTATTGTAGGATTTGGTATACCAGATTCTAGGGCGTCAAAAAAAAAAATAACAATTCAAATGATAGTCAACGGATAAATTTATTAGTGTTGAAATCTCTCTTCGCCAACTCTAAGACGAATTGTAGAATGAATTACGATTTGCAATCAAAGATTTTGCAAGTGAAAACGAGCAAAAGAATGTCATCAAGTGAGATATCGCGTGCTTGTGTCAGGTGATTTGGTATCACGTGGAGAAGGTAAAGATGTAATAAGGACTGGCTAGCATTGAACAAATAAGAAGCAGTGACATTGGTGAAAACATTACCTTCCTTTCGTCTTGGTCTTTCTATTGCTCCTTCGATTAGATTCATTTGTTGATTTGTTTCATAGTGATAATAATAATAGTATTTCCTTTTGAGCTCTCATGTTTTAATTCTAAATTTCAATCGCCCAACTCATGACTGCGATATCGGTATGCATCTTAATTACAATCGTCAGCCTAATCTCAGATCTTACTCATCCACCTCCTCTGGCTCCAAAGATTTGTAGGACCGAATGACTCCCTTAACAACCTCTCGTGCATCGTCAAACTCTTCCAATCCATTCTCAAACATTGGCTGTTTCTTATACTGATCCAAAAAGGCATGTCGTTTCATCAGTCGATCATATTGGTCTAGAGTTCGTTGGAACATTGACGTAACTGATGTATGGTTCGCCAACATAAGTCCAGAAATGCGAGATGGGGATATCGACAGATGTGGGGATCGTCGAGCTAATGATAGCTGTATCGAAGTGGGTTGAGATTGGACAAAGTTTGCAAGCTTACGCTCCCGGATCCTGAGCAAAGATTTATGTACATCGGTAGGATCAACCTCTCCTTGTATGATATTCAAAATAGAAATGTAACACGCGGTCTTAGACGCGCTGGCAGTTACCATACGATTTTTGGGCTGGAGTAGCCGACGCATAACATCGAGTACAGTAGTCTTTCGCACCAACCTGGCTTGATCCTCTGAATCATTGGTAAAAGGGGTATATGAAGTCATTAGAAAGTGGCATTTAGGAAATGGGATCAGTGAAGCCATAATGCTAGCCAGGTCATTATGAAGATATCCGGGGTATCTTAAGGTAGCTGTTCCAGCAGACAGAACCGTAGCAACTAGCTGATTTGTTTGGGAAAATGTGGGAGATTGAACATTGAGTGCATCAGCAGCGATTCTGGTCAACGCTCCATTGTCCAGCACAACTACAGAGTCTGCATGAAGTGCTAGCCTTTTAAGAGTCAGCACACTATTATATGGCTGGACCACGACATCTGACACTTGTTGGCTGGCAGGAAAGACAGAATAAGTCTGAATGAGTTTTTTGGGGAACCGGTCATTGATTCTTTCCAGTAAAAAAGACCCAACTCCAGATCCAGTTCCGCCGGCAATTGAATGCAACAGCATGAACCCCTCTAAAGAATCACTGCCATCTGCCTCACGATCTAACATATCCATCAGTTCATCAGCTATTTTCTCTCCTTGATGATATCCCGCAGCAAAATTGTTACCAGCACCTCCACCATGAGGACTTAGATATACATTTTCAGGATTGAACATCTTCGCCCTTGGCCCACTGAGAATCGAATTAATCACTCTAGGTTCGAGATCGATAAGAATTGCACGCGGAATGTATCTGGTATCATCCGATTGATAAAAAAACACATCTTTTCTATCTCCTCCAGACCCGTTATATGGATCAGAAAAGGATCTTGCCCCTGGAACAGTAGGATCTTGTTCAGGAGGATTCAGGGTGCCATCAGGGCCTATTCCATGCTCCAAGCACAATTGCTGCCAAAATTGGTTACCTACTTGGTTTCCGCATTGTCCAGCTTGAATGGTAATTAGTTCGCTAATGTTAGTATGATATAATAGGAGTCTAGGCAGTCTTAACAAACTGATGCTGGATCAACAGTCTAAGCTAGTTAGACTACTGACCTGCTAAACTGGTCACTGGGTATGCTATTTCTTCTCTCATATTACTCACCGAGGCATTTCGCGTTAAAGTTTCTGCGCTCATTGGACTGTGTTTATCATGCTACGCGGTTGTTATGGAGAAATCGATTGTGCGCGGCTGTAGACGACTGGGTGGGGATCAGACGCGTGATACGGCTGTCGCTAAACTGATACTACCCGTCAGCGTTCGGGCGGCTGCTGGCCGCTTAACCTTTTCAGTAAGCTACTGTTGATTGTTGCCCCCTCTTCCGGGAGCGTTCATGTATCTGATTTAGCCGGGGGTTCTTCCGGCTACCGGATAATGGCGTTGGCCAAGCACGTCCTTGCCGCGCAATTAGACGAGTATAAAGCGGGGCAAGATCCAGACAGCGAACAATAAGCTAAAAGTGACAGTAGATCCATCTTGTGTTGAATTTTTGTTGTCAATTGAATACAATTGAAACTGGTGTGTATGTTTCGAGGATTAAGCCGACTTGCCAGCCGTATTCACCCATCCTTTTGTACTGTAGCAACCATCTCCCCAACTAGATTCCAAAAGAATCCCACCCCATTTGTCATCACACGTAGTTTGTCAACTTCAACAAATAGGAACATGTCGGTTACTTTGAAGCCCACTGGGGCAAAGATGCCTTTGACCGGATTTGGAGCCTGGAAAGTCACCAATGAGACTTGTGCCGACACCATTTACCATGCCATTAAATCTGGATATCGATTGATTGATGGTGCCCAAGACTATGGCAATGAGAAGGAGTGTGGCCTGGGAGTTAAACGAGCCATTGATGAGGGAATTATCAAGCGAGAAGACATCTTCATCACTTCAAAGCTATGGAATGCGTTCCATGCCAAGGAGCATGTTGAGCCAATGCTTCGACGATCTCTTAAAGATTGGGGCCTTGAATATTTTGATCTGTTCTTAATCCACTTTCCTCTTGCATTTCAGTATGTTGATCCTGAAGAGAGATACCCTCCTGGTGTGTTGACTGATGAGAAGAAAGGAGTCACGTATTTTGAGAAGGTTCCAATTTCAGAGACTTGGGCTGCTCTTGAGGATACTGTTCATAAGGGACTTACAAAGCACATTGGCATTTCGAACTTCAATGCAGGCCTTATCCGAGATTTGCTCAACCATGCTAAGATCCCTCCTTCAGTCCTCCAAATTGAGCACCATCCCTACCTTACTCAGCCAGAATTAGTCGAATTTGCCAAGAATCAAGGCATTGCCATCACTGCTTACTCGACTTTCGGTCCCCAGTCCTTCCTTGAGCTCAATAATAAGAGAGCTACTGTTGCTGATAAGGTTCTTGAACACCCTGATATTAAAGCTATTGCGGATAAGCATGGTAAGACTACCGCTCAAGTTGTATTGCGATGGGCCACTCAACGTGACATTGCTGTGATTCCGAAGTCAAATAACCCTGCTCGTCTTGAACAGAACCTTCTTAACTCGACCTTCGACCTTACTAAGGAAGAGATTGAGAAGATCTCATCCCTAAACGTTGGCTTGAGATTCAATGATCCTGCTGACTGGCCCACTCCTGCTCCCATTTTTTAGTTTGGTTTGATAAGGTAGTTTGTTGTATTACGTAGATCATAGTATCAATCCACATTATCCATTCCAATCCAACTTTCAATTTCCCGATTGGCGATTTCGCCTTTTCCCGAATGATTTCGACACCATATTCCCGATGGATTACCACACACCCAATTGCCGCCCTCCACCGCCGCTCCCCCCAGATTTCCCGATAGTTAGTTTCCCGAAATCGTTCATTATTAAGACAACAGACTATCCAGCATTTCCAAAGAGTCGACATACAACTGAGTTTGGGGCAGAGTGGTCATTCGACATTACGACAACAATGTTTCTATCAAAGTCTATTAAGGTTGCCCTTATACAAATTTCTGCAGGAGCAGATAAAGCTGCTAACCTCAAGAAGGTTGCTTCCAGAGTTAGGGAAGCGGTAGATAATGGTGCGAAGCTGGTGATGCTTCCAGAATGTTTTAACTCTCCCTACGCAGTTACTGCATTTCCCAAATATGCAGAGTCAATCCCAGGTGGTGAGACTACTGAGTTACTATCTCAACTCGCAAAGGACTTCAAGATCTTTTTGATTGGAGGATCCATTCCTGAAAGTGCAGACGGAAAGATATACAATACCAGCATTTCTTACAGTCCTCAGGGAACTCTGATAGCAAAGCACAGAAAAGTCCATCTGTTTGATATTGATGTTCCCGGAAAAATCAAATTCAAGGAGTCTGAAGTGCTCTCAGCTGGTGACAAAGCTACAGTGTTCAATCTCGAAGGATATGGTAATGTTGGGCTAGGTATATGTTATGACATGCGATTTCCAGAGTTATCGGCAATTGCATCTCGAAAACACAACTCATTTGCAATGTTTTACCCTGGTGCGTTCAATACCACCACTGGACCATTGCATTGGGAATTACTCGCCCGAGCTCGTGCAGTTGATAATCAGATGTACGTCCTAGCATGTTCTCCTGCCCGAGACCCGGAATCGGGTTATCCAGCCTATGGTCATTCTCAGGTCATTGATCCTTGGGGCAAGGTTGTTGTAGAAGCTCAAGAAGGCGAAGAGATCGTTTACGCTGACTTAGATCCTAAGCCAGTAAACGAAAGCCGACAAAACATTCCAATTGGGTTCCAACGCCGATATGATGTTTACGCAAATGTTTCAGAGGGATCTAAGGTATCTGATTTGTAATGTTAGACGTGGTGCCTGATCAATAGGGTGGATGTTATTGTGAGAAATATACCCAGCGAATTAATTGAATTAGGAATTGTGCGCTGAAATCATTAGGCAGCTCATATTAATATATCCTGTGTATACTTGGTCAAACATTAGTCGGTCATTAGTCATTGTCATTGAAAATCCAGATCATCATCTATAGAAAGCAGTTATGCTCCTGTGTTCGTGGTCCTTTAACAGCACCGAGAACCTGAACTCGAGCCCAGGCTCAACGCTCCACGCCGATTCGAACGATGATTGCCTGTACCTCCCAGTAAAGTGAGAACAGACCGCCCTGTTGAGCGACCAAGCGTGTTATCCCACCGCGGAATATCCCCGTACTGTACGCCAGAGTCAATGTCCTCGGGATCAATGGTTCCCAGTTCAATCTTAGTAAGAATGATGCTAGTAAGTCTTTCAAATGCGTCCTCTACTCCGGTTCCGTCCTTCGCTGAGGTGAAAATCAAAGGCAAGTTGCCATTCGTAAAACAAAACTCGCTGGCTTCTGCCTCGGTCACAAGCTGTGAAGGATCCTCGGCAGTGGTTGAATCTACGTCAGTCTTGTTCCCAATTACTACCACTGATACTGTCGAAGGAGTCAGAGATCGAATATCAGCGAGGAAGTCAGGCAGTTGCTCAAATGTTCGGCGATTGGTCATATCAAATACCAATAGAACTCCAGCTGAACCTCTGTAGTATCCTCTAGTCAGAGATCTGAATCGCTCTTGACCCGCAGTATCCCAAAGCTAAGTGTTAGACCATACCATGTAGATTCACAAATACATATTAATCGCGACTTACCTGTAACTTAATCCCTCGCCTATCCTCAGGAGGCCCACTCTTTACAATTTTGAACGAAAACTCTACGCCCACCGTCTGAGAGCTTAGAACTTTCCCTAACAGGTTAATAATTGTGGATAATGATTAACCAACCTCAAAGTGTACTTGATCAAAACTTCGTTCGCTTAGCTAATTTCATAGATTCGGCTATAACTGAACCTCCATAAGCCATACACTTTGATAGTCGGTACTCCTAATAAACAATTCTGTAAACCTTCCGAATCACCACTCCTAATTCCGAGACTAGATGCACTCCTAGAGCATCGTCGATTATCCTTTCGTTAATACATACATTCATTCCGTATAAACCGATGAAGAATACATGACTTTCCTGTGCCAGAAGGACCAAGAAGAATGATCTTTGCCAGGTAATCATACAAAAGATCTAGTTCCTACGATGTTAGCAACGTGAATACTCAATAGATCTGTAACATAATCCACATTCTCAGCACTACAAAGAAATAACACTCTACGACATACCTGTCCATCCGAAACTGAGTCAGTTACAGATGACTTAGAAGAAGCTGTCGAAAGCGCTCTTCTTCTCATAATTTGCGCTCCTAAGGTTAGCCAGTAGACAATGATGATAATCGCTTGGTCAGGGGCGATGATTGATGTTTTGGTGATTGAAGAGAGTTGCAACACGTGCGAGGCACATGACTCCCACGTGCACAGATTTTTAGTGTGACTATCTCACCGTATACCTGAACTTCCGGGTTTAAACGAGTAAGTAACCAATCCATAATCGAGAAAATCTGGGGACTATTCAAATGAATCGACGAGCTAAACACTATTTGCCATATTTCAATGTATAAATAGATTTTACAGGTAAAATTTACATACATCGCAGTATTCTAAACTAAGAATTGCACATTATGAGATCATTCAAGGTCAGCTTATATTCATGCAGTTTATCCCATAACTGCCAGTTCAATTCACTTTCCTCAGAGAGATCTGGTCACCGTACTACCACGAGTGTGATTAATCCCAGAACTACCACTAGTTTCAATGCATGTGATTAAAATCGGCCTACTGCGACTATCTGCAGTCAAACTAACGGATCATCAAGGTAGCCGAAATGGAGGCTGTTACGTTGTGCCTATCTTCGGCCATGGGCATACTGGACTATCTTGAACTAGGTGCTTTTCAATAAACTGTTCATACTTCAAAAGTTTAAGCATACACATATTATCACCAAGACACACACTACTTTCCCACCACCCAACGACCCCACTTACAGCATAAAACAATCTCACCTCCATTTCCACACATTTTTTTACTAGGATCCATCCCACCCAAGTCCCTACCCTGGTTATCTATGTATCCTCAGGGTGTCATCCTGCGGAGTAAAGTGGCGGGCACTCAACGTAAAAAAAATTTGGTTAATCTTAATAGTGAAACCCCCCAAGAGTTCAGCCGTGCTGCAGCCGCTCGCGCCCTCTACATAGCGGATGGATGGCAGTAAGTGAGTGGGCAGAAAACCCTGAGTAGAAGAAAGACAAGAAGATAGAAGAAGTTCGTGGTCCAGGATTGAAAAGAAGCAGGCCAGCAGAAGAGATAGTGTTCAGTCTATTCTCGAATCTGTCATTACAAAAACTGGAGATTGTATAGATACATTTTTGGTTGGTCTTCTGGCGGTGCTTACTTCAAGGAAACGGATATTTGCGAGAATATAAATCCTGATTGAAGCAGGTAAGAGCAGCGGGTTGAATGCGGACTGAGATATTGAGATTAAACGACATGAGGACTCTAATACTAACAGAATAGAAGATAGCAGCGCTGAGTTTAATTCTTCCCTGGACAGATTTGAGACTGAGTCGGGTTGCTAAGCGATACCGGAGTTGAATATCCGGTTGAGGATATACCGCTATTCTCTCGGATCATATCCGCACATCTGCGAATTACATCGGTTACTAGCAGGGTCTATCTTGTGGTTGTCCTGAGATTCATAAAGGAGCTCCACATTAGGTCTTTCAGATTTCAACTTATTCAATACCTGCAGCATGCCCCACAGGGCTCAAAGTACTGTCGAGGCCCTTTCTGGGTCACAGTCTAGGAGAGATTCTCTAGAAGATAGTCCTAGACGTGCATCATCTAGTACTCAAGGCTCGAGGCGACCATCTCATGCTCATCCACATTTTTTCCGAAAGACACCAACATTGTAAGTATAAGTGTGTGTGTGAATTGATTGGTATATGAAACTGATCTCAAAAAGTTGTGGTGGTTCAAAGAATTAGTACTAACCTTTTTTTTTCTATTGTGGCTACAGACCTGATTTTAGTATCCCATTTTCATCCTCAAATTCATTTGCAAATGCTGTAATCCCGCATCAAACTACAACACTGGACAGGACATCGGAAAGATCATTCAGTAATCATGTTTCTCCACACAATTCCATCTCTGGCCCTGTTAGGAAAGTCTCTCGTACGGATACACTTTCTGCTTTATCGCCTCAGACTTCGAGAGTAAACGTACCCCAGGAATCTGACAGTTATTCTCAATCTGATAATGCATCTTTGAAGAGCACATCATCTTCCCCAAGTACAAACAATTCGAAAAGACTTGGCCCTCGCCTCCGGCAAGCATTATCTCATGTACATTTGCCTTCGCTGTCGAAGTCGAACTCTCCTAGTCGGCGGAATTCATCGGAGAACCTTCCCCAACTCTCAGTTATACCTCCGATGCCAAGCTCAGTGTCGTTCAGCGATGACACTAACAGTGCTATGTCCTCGGTTAACTTTGTGACTGGCAATTCCAATGAAGATAGAAGGCCATCTTATGCATCCCAGACCACTCAGTCATCTTCTCATTCGGCAAACGCAAATACAATAGGCAGCAACAGTGGCCAACAATCGCATCGCATTTCACTCACCACTGCTACTCCAGCACCGAGCAGTACGAACCAGAGTCCACTTCATGGTCCTATTTCATTGCCCCAATCTCTAGATCCATCAGAACTTTCTCTGATCACTACAATGGCTCCAGGCTCGGCAATGTCATTGGATCCGAACACTTCCAATGAGCCGATCTCTTTCCCAGAACCAGACCAAGCCTCAGAAAACCGCAATTATAATGATCATGCTACTCGCGCTCTTGTGGAGGCCAGTCGTGATTACTTTAGTGGTCCAGAATCCAGATCGGATTCGATAGCATCTTCATATTCTGACAGCTTTTTCACTCCTCCCAATAGTACATCAACTACGGGAAATCCTCGAAAGCTTCATAAAAAGTCTTTTTTGGGAAAGCTCATCTCCCGTAGAGAGTCTGCTGCAGATCTCCGAGATCCAAAGTCTTCAAGCTCTCTATCCAAATCTATCAAGCATAAAGCTTCGGAATCTTTCCTGCCTATGCGATCTCACGGTGCATCCCGGAGTTCGTTAGGAAATGGGACAGGAATCGGGGGACATGGGGATAGGAGGGGTGATAATATTGACGGTATTGATAGAAGGCAACGGTCTCGATCCTCTGCAGGGTCTAAGGCTTTAACTTCACTCTCTCAGGTTGACACACCTTCTCATAACCTATCTGACTACAAGCTGAATGGCTCTGGTCCACTGTATCATTTCGATGCTGATGTTGACCATATGCAAGGCATTGTACGTAACAACAGTCGTCCTTCATCATCGGTCTCAGTAGACCATCAGCCAGCAATAGCGACTGTGTCGATCGACCCTCAAAATGCATGGATCGCACCTGAAAGTTGGGGAGTAGTAGGCTCAGAGGTACCACTTCCCAGTTCAGGTAATGATGGAGGTTCTAGCAAAAACCAATCGATGGCTCCACTTTTAGCAGAAGCGCAAGCGCCGAAAAAGAAGAATAATAACTGCTTAAGAGTGTTCCGTGACGACGGTACTTTTGGTACGCTTTCGTGTTCTTTGGATATCACAGTAGCAGAGCTTATCCAAATGCTGGGAAGAAAGTTCTTCTTGGGGTCTGTGCAAGGATATCAGCTTTCTATGCGAGTTGGTGGCCTCGCTCGAGTAATGCAGAGCAATGAGAAGCCGCTGGTATACCAGAAAATGCTGTTGGAATGTATGGGGTATACAGCCAACGACAGATTGGGTGACGTAGGGCGTGAAGACCTTTCGTATCTATGTCGATTCGAATTTACCAGGGAGTCCTTGAAAGTTTTTACCAAGGAAGAAGAGGCACTAATGTCCAGGAGTTTTAACCACGTCAATCTTCAATCAATGGGACTACAAACCATACCGATTATGTTCCATCAGCGAGCTGCTGATATTGAATCTCTGGACGTCTCTCGTAACCCGTCTATCACAGTCCCTTTGGATTTCATTCAAGCCTGTGTAAGCCTGAGAAAGTTCAAGTTTGTCGACAATCAATCGCGGCATTTTCCCGCCAACATCCACCAGGCTCAGAAGTTAACCCATCTTGATTTGACGGGAAACCTGTTGCTTGATTTGGAGCATGTGAATTTGAACTTGTTTACAAATCTCACTACTCTGATTCTTCAAGGGAACAGGATCTGCAGTCTCCCAAAAAATATATCAGTGCTGCACCGGCTGAAGAAGCTGGATGTATCCTCCAACAATCTGACAGAGATTCCGGAGACACTATGTGACATTGCGAGTTTGAAGGAGCTTTTCCTTTCGTTCAATTACATTCGTAACTTGCCAGAATCCATGGGAAAACTGACAGAGCTTGAGCGGCTATGGATCTCTAACAACTGCCTCAACAAACGCTTGCCTAAGTCTTTAGCAGAAATGGTATCCCTAAGAGAGTTGGATGTGCGATATAATCGGCTTCAAAATGTTGATGTGGTTAGTGAGCTTCCCAAGTTAGAAACCCTTCTCTGTTCTAAGAACTCAGTTTACCTGTTAGAGGATACTTTCCCTAAGCTTAAGCTGTTTTATTTTGATCGCAACCCGATCACGAGAATCCAATTCCTCGACACTTTGAGTTCACTAGTAGTGATCAATTTGTCGAAAGCTAAACTGTCATCCCTACCAGAATCTTTTCTGGAAAGGATTCCCATGACTGAGAAGCTTCTTCTCGATAAGAATCACCTCGGTTCATTGCCACCTCAAATTGGTAACTTGAGACATCTACTGTACCTGAGTGTTGTAGAGAACCAGCTATCCAGCCTACCCCCAGAGATCGGATCACTTACGGAGCTACGAGCTCTTGATGTCCACAGCAATAATTTAAAATCTTTGCCGGAAGAAGTCTGGAATCTCCCTAGTTTAGCGACGCTTAATGCTTCTTCTAACCTTTTGGAGTCTTTCCCCAGTCCAAAACTCAATAACGCACCCCTCTCTGCTACTGCGACTGGTGAGAATGGGTCTAATGGTGGCCAAGCAGTTGATAGCGACTATGAGATTAGACTCAATAACGACCGTCGAGAGTCGCAGTTTTCTGTCAGCTCAGCTCTTTCTCCCAAAGAGCTGTCACAGTCCCGTCGTGAATCTGCTTATCCTCCTTCATCTCAATCAGGCACCTCTTCCCCTGGAGGACGTGGTTCTGTCGATAACAATAACCCTGTATCTTCTTCTCCATCATTTGTGCGCTCTCACAGTGCCCCTGATACCAGTGTTGTTCCCTTGAACATGTTGGAAAAGTCTCCTGGAAATGGTGTTTATGGAGTGAAAAGAGGAGCTAATTTGAGTAACAGCCTGTTAGTTTTAAGCCTTGGTGATAATCGACTAAACGATGAAGTGTTCGAACAGGTGGCCAAGTTCACAGAGTTGGAGATTCTGAATCTCTCCTATAACGACCTAATGGAGATACCTATTGGAGCACTGGGGAGATTGACCAGGCTGACCGAACTATATCTATCTGGTAATAGACTCAGTGGACTTCCAGCGGATGATTTCGAGCATAACACTAATCTAAGCGTGTTCCATGCCAATGCGAATAAGTTGCACTCGCTGCCAGCTGAGTTGGGAAAGATGACCCAGCTTAATGTGCTCGATGTCGGCTCAAACAATCTCCGGTACAATATTAACAATTGGCCATATGACTGGAATTGGAACTTCAACCTAGCACTACGATATCTCAATTTCTCGGGAAATCAGAAGCTTGAGATTAAGACTATCCACAACCAGGCCCATCGTGGTGAAAGAAATTTGAGCGACTTTACTGGTCTATCTGATATGAAAGTATTAGGGCTGATGGATGTTACACTCACTACACCTTCAGTACCTGATCAATCTGAGAACTGCCGTGTACGAACATATGGGTCATATTTGATGTCAATGAAATACGGCATGGCAGATAGCATTGGTAGGCATGATAACTTGTCAATGACCGACATGGTTATCGAACGATTCCGGGGAAGCGATAAGGAGGCAGTTATTGGTCTATTTGATGGTCGTAATGAAGGTGAAGATGAGGGTAATCGAATCTGTAAACTGATCCAAGAAAACTTTGGTAATGTCTTCAGTGAAGAATTGTCCCAAATGAAAGAAGGTGAAACCATTCAAGACGCTCTGCGTCGAGCATTCCTGAACACTAACAAGGATATCAGCAATACCACAATGCTTTCTGCAGAGGAGGTTGTGCATAGCTCGATTGCTCATAGGAGTTCCACAGCAGCTAATGTTAACCCACATGATCGAATGACGGGCTCATGTGCGACTGTTGTCTACCTCGTTGACAACAAGATGTACGTTGCTAATGTTGGTGACACTATGGCTGTATTGTCTAAAGGAAACGGTGAATACACAGTTCTTACCGAAAGACATGAGCCTACTTTACCAGATGAACTCTATCGAATTCGATCAGGAGCGGGCAGAGTTTCCAGCGATGGTCGACTCGGTGGTGTTCTCGATGTATCCAGAGCAATTGGATTCTACAACCTTGTGCCTCATATCCACGCGGCTCCGCACATCATAGAGCATGAGCTTACAGGTACTGATGACTTTGTTATCATCGCTTCTAAACAGCTCTGGGAGTACATTTCATATGAAATGGCTGCAGACGTTGCTCGTACAGAATTGGACAACCCAATGCTTGCAGCTCAAAAGCTTCGAGATTTTGCAATTGCATATGGTTGCACCGACAAGCTCATGGTAATCGTTCTTGCGGTTGGATCGCGTAATAAGAAGAAGCCTGTGGCTCGGGGTGCCTCCGGAAATCTGGGTGGACACCCGAGCAATCGATTTGCCTTGTCAGAAGTTGAGGAAGAACTGTTCCCTGCATTGCTCAAGAAGAGGCGAGATAAGTCTCTTTTGCCAGAAGATTCAACCTTGGCACGATTGGGGGGTGAAGTCGAGCCTCCAGTGGGTGATGTTGCGATGGTGTTTACAGATATTAAGAATTCCACTCTACTGTGGGAAACGTATCCTGTGGCAATGAGATCGGCAATCAAAGTTCACAATGCCATAATGAGAAGGCATATTCGAATTATGGGTGGATATGAAGTTAAGACTGAAGGAGATGCATTCATTGTATCTTTCCCCACTCCGACATCGGCATTACTATGGTGCTTCAGTGTTCAGTCGCAGCTGTTGCTTGCAGATTGGCCCGCAGAGATCTTGGAGTCTAGAGAAGGATATGAGGTTTTGGACGACAAAGGAGAACTTGTGTTCCGAGGATTGTCAGTACGTATGGGTATTCATTGGGGCTCT